>JAWRVF010000397.1:230238-315135 GCA_036785485.1 Physcomitrellopsis africana | reverse complement strand
AATCTTTTCTTGTTTAGTAAGAGGTTTAAAATGTATCGCATCAATTTGCATGTCTTCTACTTCCGAATGTACATTTTGTGAGGATGTTGATGTTGCCATTGAATAATAACGTTGAGGCTCCCTTGTACGACTCTCAGATCAAAACTCAAAAAGTCGATTGTCACACTTCACAGCAAAATCAATTGCTTGACTCAATGTCTGAAGATCGGGTAAATTGAGCATTAATTTTTTTACCTCATATTGTAATCCGTAGAGAAATTGACTGATTAGTGTAGCATCGTCCCACTTGATGTCGGTCACTAATTGTCGAAATTGTAAAGCGTATAATGACACTGATCGATTGCCTTGTCGTAGGATGCGAATCTTGTTGGTTGCAACACGAATTGCATCATGTTCTCCATACATCGATCGAAATTCCGCAAAAAATGCCTCCAAATTATCCAATATTGGATCACGTCGTTCAAGAAAAGATAAAAACCACGATAAGGCACGACCCGAAAGTAACGTTCCAATAAACCTAACTTGAAATCCTTACGTAGGATAACTCTGAGGTTGAAGTTTGATCACCAGTTGTACCTGATTGATGAATCCTCAAAACTTAGATCTTGTGCCATCAAACTTCTCAGGCAAACTGATTTTTGGTTCTCTAACATAGATGGTTGGAGCTACGTCAATATCTACACCAAACCATGCTACTACCATCATCGGTGAGGTAGCATGGTTTGGTGTAGATATTGACGTAGCTCCAACCATCTCTACATCTTCACTTCCTGCTAATCTTGATGCTCCTTGTGGTGGTAAACTAAGTTGATGCATTGCAAGCATTAGTTCTCTCATTTGCTCTTGCATTTGTGCCATTGCACTCTTCATTTCTGCAAGCTTTTGCCATGATAATATAATAGAAAGGAAGATGTCTACTCTTACTTCAAGAAATACGGAACACACACTCAAAAGAAAAAAAAATTCTAGAAACAATATCAGTTTAGAAGTGGGTACTCCACAACTTCTAATATGCTTATGTCTTATCAAGAGAAAGGGGTAATCCACTCTTAATCAAGAAAAGACAAAGCTCTGATACTGTATGTGTACTCTTGTCAAACTGTCAAGGACAATAACTGGATGAAGTCAAATAAACAAGTGAGACCTCTCTCAAAGAAATAAATATAAAGAAGTATATATATTAAAAAGAAACTGGAATGGCTAATGCCAAAAGACAAGAAAATTAGAGACCCTTGAACTAGACTGGAAACAAGAAAGGAGTTGACAAGAGTGAAGAAGGCTTCACTCTTGTCTCTATTTATACTATCTACCTAAGAGCTAAGTGGCGACGTTCTATAGGACCTCCAACACGTATCCAATTTACAAGACACGTGTCCAAGTTACAAGACACGTGTCGAACTTGCAGGGCAAATTTCCTATATGTTCGCCACGTATTTAGCTTGGTCTTCAAGCTACCAACATGTGCGACATGTGGCTAACTTATTGACCAAGTTTCTAATCCAAAAGTCTACTATGGATACTTATAAAGTCAAAGCAACGTCTATGAAGTTTCTAGGAAGTTTCTCTGAAGATATTATGGAATTAACCTGCTTTTACCTTCTTTTATCTAGTTCTATCTAATCATATAGGTAACTATGTATATGTCCGTGACATTAGCCTTTGAAAAGTCAAAAATATCAAGTTGTGGATGATAACCATAATTTGCAAAGAATGAAGTTTGTTGAATAGACAAATATATTGAATTATTATAAGACAATTTTATCAATGACAAAAGAGTTATCCAATCATCTTCATGATAGTTAATAGTATATCTCAAATTTTGCTTCAAAACTTAGTTTATCTATTCCGTTTATCCATCAATTTGAGGGTGGAAAGTTGAAGATAGTTTTATATCTACCTTCAATATTTTGAAAAGGGTCTTCCAAAATCTTAATACGAATTGCTTCCTTCTATCTGATATAATATCCCTTGATAATCCATGATAGTGATAGATATTATCAAAAAAGACTTTAGTTGTTTCTTTATCTGTGATAGATTTTGTACATAATACAAAATAGGCCATTTTGATAAAACAATCTACAATCACAAATATAAAATCATATGAACTTGAATTTTGAAGATCTATGATAAAATCCATAGAAACAAAAGATGAAGATTATTCTAGTATATGTAATAGTTGGAAAAGTCCATAAGGTCAATAATGACAAATTTTTTATCTTGAACAAATGTTGCTTGATTGTACAAATTCTTTAATGGCTTTCCACATTTGAAGCTACCAAAAATCTCTTGATTTTAGCTCCAAAGTCTTATTATATCCAAAATATCCTACTACAGGGAAGTTGTGACAAGCTTCAAGAGCACGTAGTCATGCTTCACCTTCTAGAATATATAGGCGTCCTTTGAAATAGAGTAGATCATTCTTGCACTCAAACTTAGAAGCATCACAAGACTTAGATGAATTATTCTTAATCTTATGAATAAGAAGGTCTGAAGACATATTTGACTAGATTTGCTAAACAAAAGTTGAATCAAGAATCAATGTTGATTTCATTGCTTGAAGATGAAATTATTTCAATTTCAAGAAGATTATTTTTTATTAATCAAAAATTAAATCTCTCTCTTTTGGTATAAGATAAAAATGTCTAGAAAGGACATCAAACAAATCTTGTTGTTTTCTTGGCGGATAAGTGATAATGAACTTGAATCTTCACAAAGACATATTTCAATAAGCTTGACGACGATTCAACATGCATGTTGATGTAAAGTACTTAAAGTTCTTGTAATTTGTATACACATTGATTGAACTAAAAACACCTTATAGATAATGACACCATTATTGAAAGAATCAATAATTGTAAGAAGTTTTTTATTATAGATTTTGTAGTTAATTTTTACTGCTGATAATTTTTTGGAATGAAAAGTTATTAGATGGAGACATCATTTTCTCCTATTTGTAATAATATTGCATCCAAAGCAAAGTCTGATGTGTTTGTTTCCATAAAAAATGCCTTAGAAAAGCCAACACAATACAACATTGGTACAAAAGTAAAAATTGTCTTTAAAGCTTCAAATGATGCTTCTGTTTTTTTACTCCACTTGAGTTTGTCCTTACAAGTTGAGCGTGTAAGTGGAGTTGTAACTTGAGAAAAATCTTTGATAAAGATTCAATAGTAATTGGCAAATTTCAAAAAGCATTACACATCTTTTATTGTTATTGAAATCTTCCAATCCACGATTGTTTGAACTTTCTTATGATCTATTTTGAGACCATCATTCAAAATGATGTATCCTAAAAAATCAACTTAAGTAGTGTGAAATACACACTTTTCTATCTTGGCATATAGTCCTATATTTCTAAATTTTTATAACACACGATGAACATAAAGTTCATATTCTTCTGTATTCTTAGAATATATCAAAATATCGTCCAAATAGCAAACAATAAAATCATCAAGAAATTCACAAAAAATATCATTTATTAGATGTTGAAAAGCACCTGGTGTATTTGTAAGTCTAAAAGGCATGACATTATATTCAAAATGCTAATACCTAGTTCAAAATGTAGTCTTCCATTCATCACCTTCTTTAATGGGGATGAAGTTGTATGCTCCTGGTAGGTCTATTTTTATATAGATCTTTATTTGACTGAGTTGATCCAGAAGTCTTGAAATCAAAAATAAAAGATACATATTTTTTATGATAATTTTGTTAAATCCTCAATAATCTATATACATTTATAGCGTCCTGTCTTATTTCTTCACAAATAAGATAGGAGCTCTTGTTAGAGACTTTGAATGACATATGAAGTTCTTAGCCAAGTTCTCATCAATTTATTCCTTCAATGCAAGTAACTTATTCTGTGATAAATTATAAATTGGTCCAAATGGTGGTTGAATTCTCTCTTGAAAATCAATTGAATAATCATAAGGTTAATGCTCCAAAAGAATATATATATATATTTTTTTTGAAAACATCTTGAAAATCTTGATATTGGCTAGGAATACCACTTGTAATCTTTTCAGCATCTGAAATGGATGTAGCATATATAGCAAAAGATGATCCTTCTTTTATTGCATGTATGAAAGCTTTTGCACATATTAATAAGGATTTGAATGTACTAGAATTATATATGTCTACTTGATTAGTGGATGACTGGATTAAATTATCCAAAAAATTAAAGTTACGGGAAGTCCAATCTATTTGAAGATTATACTTTTTTAATCATGATAATCCTAAAATAACTAGATTGGAAGAAGATGTAATTACATTAAATATTATTCCGCTATTATGTCCCTTAGCTGCTACATCTAAAAGAATAGTTTCATGGATAACATCTCCAAAAGATAATGAACGACCATCTATGACTTCTACGTACATAAATTTAGTTTTTTTGGCTAGAGATATATTTTATTTTTTGATAAAGTCTTTGTCTATGAAACTAGCTGAGGCTTCTAAATGTAATAAGGCAAAGACTTTGTGATTTTTAGGTCCTAAAAACACATCTATTATAAAACAAGGTGAGAGATTAAAGGAGAGAATAAGACCTTTATAAGGTGTTGTATATGATTTTAACCGCATGGTCCTTATTGTAGTTGGAGAAGCTTATTTTTTGACATATTATCTTCTTTAGCAACCATACTCATCATTTTGTGATTAGTGAGAGATTTAAAATATACTGTATCAATTTGCATTGATTGTAGCTTAATTAAATAAGTTTTTGAAAACTTAGTAGTTGATATCATCAATTAACTCAATCTTCTCTAATCAAATCTATGTTTTTGATACCTTTCAAATAAACGATTGTCACATGCAATGGCTTGAGCAATAAATTATTCTAATGAGCCTACTTTGGCATTATTAGTAATAAATCTTTGATTTTATCTTTCAAGCCATGATAAAATTCATTGATAAAGGCCTTATCATTCTACTCTACATCACAAGTAAGATTTTGAACTTCTAAAGTATATATTGTGCTTAAGTATGATTCTTATTGCAAAAATAAGAGCTTGGTCTTTGCTACCCTTTCTTAATCACTTTCTCTAAATGTGGCCATAAACACTTTGAAAAATCAAATCAAATCATAAAGAAGTTGTGAATTTTTTTCCATCAAAGGTGCAAACTAAAAAAGAGCACTTCTAGATAGAAGTGCATGTATGAATCCAACTTGAATAAATCCATTAAGATATTGGAAAGGATACAACCTTAGATATAGCTTGACTTGTTATAGAAATTGTTGAAATTTTGATCTTGTTCCATCAAACTTCTTAGGCATATTAATCTTTACCTCCTTCACGTTGGCAGAAGCAAGGCTTTTTAGATTTGCTTACAATATGGATTTACTTGCTTCTTTCAATTGTACAACTTCTTAATATTGGCTCTGGATTTCTTCCATAGGCGTAAGAATAGTGCCTCCATAATTGGTATTAATGATTTGTAAAATTTCCACTGTAAGAATATTGATAAGCTCCTAAAGATCTGCAATAGTTACAAATCTATTCTTGCTTTTGCTAAATGTAGTATCTATGATCTTTCCTTCCATCTTAATAACTCTACAATTTGAATTAGAGGAGGATAATCTGCAACCTCTAATATCAAATAAAAAAATTTCTACAAAGAAGGGTGATCCACACTCTTTTTTTTTAAAAAAAAATTAATGTTAGAAAGCAAAGAATATTAATTTAAAGATGGATAATTTGCAACTTTCAAATGCAATAGTAGAAGTGGGATAATCTACCTTCTTCTTAAACACAAAATAAAAACAATAAATCTTCATTCTTGTCAAACTATCAAGGATAAGGACTTGAATCATAAAAGAATAAAATACACTCTTGTATTATTCAAAATCACTTGAAGATGGAATAATATTACAACTAGAATAGCTATTGCAAAAGACAAGAAGACTAGAGATTCTTGAAACAAGACTAAGAACAAGTAAGGCATTAATAAGAGTGAAGAAGGCTTTACTCTTGTCTCAATATATATTATCTATCTAAGAACTACGTGGTGGCGTTCTATAGGACTTCTAACATGTGTCCAACTTGCAAGATACATGTCAAACTTGCAAGACAAGTTTCTTACATGTATGCCACGTATTTAGCTTATTCTACAAGCTACCAATATGTAGAACACCTGGCTAGCTTGTTGGCAAAGTTTTTAGCCTACCAATCACTTATAGACATGTATAATAATAAATTCATATCTATAAAGCTTCTAAGAAGCTTATCTATAATATATTATTAAATTAATCTATTTTTATTTAATTCTACCTATTCATATTAGCTAAATAATTATTGGAATAAATCTTGTCCGTGATAATATATTGTATACCATATCCGACCATTGATTTACTATAGGTCAATGTTTTAAAATTCAAATATTTTATTGATATTATAATATAAGGTAGAAATAAAGAATATTTGTATAAGATATTACTTTGCTAATATAGTTTTTTTTGGGAACATGTCAAAAAAGAAAAGGATTATTTGTATTTGCCTTGTGCTATTATAATTCAAAACTACTACAAACTCATTTATGATTTGTTAGCATAACAAAGTTGAAGTGATTTTCTTTTATATTCTTTATATTTATTCTAACAGTAATACAATGAATACCAATGAGGTTTATGTGTAGGTTCTTATCTTGGAATATCATTTTGAAACAGTTACAACTATAGATACAACTAAAGTATTTATAATTTTTGCAATAGAAAAACCAAAAAGTGAAGATGAATATGGTGACAAAGTTGAGACAAGGTATACACCAATACAACGTACAGAGCTTTATCCATAGAATTCAAATGTCAACATGTTTTATTTAAAATTAATGAAAATACATTGCATACAAGTTATTTCAAGTGCATGTTTGATTTTTTAATAAACTAGGGCCTTGCAATTGACGTCCTAGTCTTATGTTCTTATCTTAGCTTAATTTTATTTGCATGTGATAGCAATGGAAGTAGGAACAATATTTAGTAGTCATTATTTAGATTTTATTAGATTTTACCTTTAGAAATGTAATAAGGTGACAAACTGCTTTACTTAGCTTCACAAAACAAGTTCATATACATACAATAAATCACATTTTACCATTGATCTACCACAAATTAGTATTTCAAATTCAAATGGGTAGATGTCTCTTTATATTTTTGATAGAATTTGATTCAAAGGTAGTGTCAAATTCTTCATATGTCAAATACTTCATATATCAATCTATCAAATAAATATTATAGATAATTATTATGGTAGTTTCTTTTAATCTTCCACACCATACATATTTTTAACTAACTAAAATTATATTAAACTTTGAATAATAATGATATTAATATTTAATAATTAATTTTAAAATTTAACTAATCTTTTAAAATAAGGCCATTTTGTCTTCTAATTTAAGTATCTTGTTTAAAAGTATTTTTTAAATCTTCATAATGATTCTTTTTATTATTACATCTTACATTGTTAGTGCAACTTGTAATGAATAAAGATGATCATATAATGAAAACCTTTAAAATTATAGTTTGTAGCTTCTTATATTAATGATGGCATATTTTTTGATATTACAATGTTGTATAAAGATATGATTGTTGAATTTTATTAATAAAATGTACAAGAGTAATTTAATCCTTCTAATTTATACCTCTATGTATATATTATAATCATCCATCTTAGCTACTACCTAAATTTTATATTTGATAGTAGTTAATAAAATCAATTATTATCCATATATTTAAAAATAAAATAAAAAGGTAGTTAGAGAAACTTATTTATTAAGACAATATTTTATAGCCAACTATTATAATTATAAATTTATATTCTTTTAATATCTTTGTTGATCTTTATATTTTTTAAGAGATTTATTAAAAATTTGTATTATTTATTGCACCATATTCTTGGTCCTTAGATAGTAATAAGATGTGGTCCTATGATAAATGTATTGTTGCTTGTATAAGATCTACAATTCTTTTTAAAACTTTCTATCTTGGCATGTTAATATGTAACTTAGTATACCAAATTAATTTTATAAATTTAAATAAATATGTATTATTTTTTTATTAAAATTATCTAATAATATTAAAAATTCAATTTGCTTAAAAAAATATTCAATCATCACTAATATATTCTTATTATGTTATCAAATAATATATTGCAAAATCTAACTTTACTATTATTCCAAACTCATATTAGATAAAAATTACAAAATATATGTTGATGTTTTAAAAAATAATATTCTATTATATTTTAAATTTAGTAAATTTTTTTTTATATATTTATTTATTGTTATTAATTTACTAACACTAACTTTGTAATAAATTATATATTCTATTGATTCTAAATAATTTTGTTTATTTCAAACATGCCACATTTTTTTTTTTTTTTTTTGCACTAATATGATTTTAGCATAAAAAATATCTTTTTATATTATTTTTATTTTTATAAAGGCCCTTTTTTCTCAATATATTTGATTTGTTGCAAAATCATGTGTCTTTATAATAATCATATTAGATGCTAATTTCTTTCTTCTTCAATGATATATAATTAGTTTATCTTTGTAAATATCTTTAAAACTCTTCGATTCTTCTCTTCTTTTTATTTTAATAAAAACTTTGTCTTATATATAATTATTATTTTTAGTATTTTGCTTTATATGCAACTACTATAGATTTTTTATAATAGGCCTTTGTAAAATTAATGCAAAGGCTAATCTTATATTAATATTCTTAGATATTATTTCTTTTTTCATGCTACATATCTACTCTTGATTATTTATTGTGAGTTAAAAGTATATGTAATAATTTACTACTTTAAAAAACATCTTAAACCAACTTTCATGCTTAGGCTTTTATATATTTTTTGAAGCTTTTATTTTTTTTTTAATTACTCCAATTCTTCTGAAAATAATTATATATTCTATATACTCAAGTTAAGAAAATAAAAAAAAAAAATCACTTAGATGCAATTTTAATCTTTGTTTTGGTAATTTTTAAAAAATTATGCTTAAGTCTTAAAAAAAAATTATTTTTTTATTTTTTCTAACAAGAATAATTTTACAACAAGAAATTATTCAAATATTCTATCTATCCTCTTTTAGAATTTTCTAATGTATTCTTTAATGCAAATAGAAGAAATTTCTATCAATACAACTTATTCATTTTTAATTCATTAAATTTCCAAAATTAGTTTTAAGTTTATTTTTTCTTTTATCATCAGTTTATGATATCTAAATTTTATGTTTAATGTACTAAATATCTTAGAATATCTAATAATATCTATTATATTTTTAAGAATTGGCAAAACATATCTATCTAGTTTTATTCATTAATATATTGATTGATAATTACTATATATTTTTTTTCTTTGTCTAATAGAAGGAATTATAATTATTGATGCATGTAGTATATTAGATAAAAAATATATTTCTTAATTAGTTGCTTTACATCCAAAAATTCTTTAATATATATCTTATTTATATTTTTTTTTACTTAATTTACTTACAATTTTATAAAAAAAATAAAAAAATCATCTATTAATTTAATATTTATTTCTTATTCCTTAAAAAATATATAAATATTTTATTTAAAATAAAAAAATCTAAAATTCTTTAATAATTTTTATTTTTACTATTGTTATATTTTTTAAAAATAATCTACATATGATTTTTATGATCTATGTAAAATTCTTTTCTTTTGTGCTTGTCATGTTTGACAACTTTATTTTGGAAACTACTAGATGGACACTCCTCTTTTATTGCATAGACATCCCTAATATCATACACTTATGTATACACATAGTATAATTCTTATTTATAGTAAAATATTTTAAGATAAATTTATAATAAAATATTCTCTAAATGAGATTAATAATATTTTTTAAGTGAATGAATAAATTATATGAAATATATAATGAAATTTTGTTAAATTTAATCAACAATAAAAAATAAAAATTAATAAATAAATAAAAAAGTGCTATAAGCCATTGCATATAAATTTTTTATTCTAAATTTGCTCTAAAATTTTTTAGTGTAAATAAGAGTTTTACTATGTGTATGTGGAAGTATGTGGTAAGGAATGGAAGAATGTTGATGCAGTAAAAATGAAGTGCCCATCTAAATATTTTCTTTGTTTTTTACATAAAGACTCATATTTAATCTATTGTATTAGAATTCACCTTATAAATAGTTTTTTTTACATATTCTTTATAGATCTCATAATCATCTAACAATGCAACTATATATCTTTCTTTTTTTAATAATTTGTGGCATTTCACCATTTACAAGAATACATTGATTGTTGTGATTTTTTCTACTTTATTATCTATCCTACAAATAGATAGGCCATATAATATAATCTTTATAGCAACAAAAAAATATTTTAAATATTATTTTTTTGCTAATATAATAGAAAATATTTATTACAAAGATATATATATATATATATATATATATATATATATATATATATAATATGTAATTATTTTGTATTTACAAAAAGTCCTATGACTAATTTCCACTCATTTGCATTAAGATCTTTTATCACATGTTTTCTATCACTTATTTTTTAAGATAGTAGTAGTCATAATTTTAAATATTTATTTATAAATATCTTAAACTATTTTTTTTTTAAATCTTGATTCTTCTATAATTTATTACTAGTATATAGATTATGTTTTATAATCCTACTTCATATCATACAATTTGAAGTTCACAATTATAATTTTGATTGTTTTTTAAATTATAAATTAAAAGATATAAGATATTATATTGTTTGACCTACAAGTATATTGCAAGGCTTTACTTATATAATAATAGATTTTATCTTTATCAATATTATATCTATTACATCATTTGATTTAAATTTTATTAAAAATATTTAATTTGAAGTCTTTAAAGCTTGATTAGATCCATCTATTTATTTATTAATGGTAAATTTAATAATATTCTTTAAAAAATTACAAGTCAAGATTATAGTTATATATACTAATTAGAGTATATATAACTATAAAATTTATATATACCAGTTATCTTAGAACATATCAGATATCTTAGAACATAAAAGTTAGTATATATAACTATAAAAGACTGATATGTTCTAAGATAACTGGTATATATAAATTTTATCAAGAAATCATTTAATCAAATTCAAATCATAATTTTAATCTAAATAATTAATTATTTAATTTATTTTTAATTATTAATTATAATAAATAAATTTTTTTATAAACTTTCTATCTTAATTTAGGTGCTACTTAACATATGACACATTTACAAGATTAATTTATTAGCTATAAACTTTTAAATAATCTTTTATATTTTTTTTTATTGATTATAATAATAAAAATAAAGCTACATACATAAGCATGTTCAAAACACATCTTTATTATAAGCATATAACTATAGTGTTTGATATTTTATATGTAATACTTATTAAATATATATATATATATATATTATTTTATATTTCAAACAACAAATTAATTAACACTATTACAAATAGATACTATTGATACTACTAGTTGTATTTAATATATATATATATATATATATATATATATATATATTCTTGGTAATAATTTTTTTTAATTGCACAATGTAGAATAATTTTTAATCTTAACTATTTAATAATTTTTGGTTTTTTTTGTGTGTCAATGTTCTAAATCAAATTTTATAAAAGTTAAAAATTAATTTATTAAAAAAATATATTGATTAAAAATTTAAAAATTATAAGTTACATATTATTTTAAAAGTTTTAAAAAATCAACTTTACTATTAAATATTTTTTATTTAATTTTTTTTTTTTTTTTTTTTTTTTTATTTCTACATCTAAAGTAAATAATTATAACTATGTTAATAAATTTTTTGATTAATAAGAAGTTATATCTAATAATGATTCTATAAGTAATATCAATAAAGATTTTTTATAATAGCTAATTTAAAATTTTGTTGAATTACAACCTCAACAATTACATTAACTTTAACAATCTAATCAACGTAAACTTGAAGTTTAATCAATTTCAGCAAATGCTTCTATATACTTTTAGAGAAAAATATACAAACTATTTTTTTGTATACTGAAGAAAAAAAATTTTGAATATATTAACTAAAATAGATCCTAATGACACCACATCAAACTTTCTACCTACAACACAAAATAATACTTATAAGCCTATAAGAAATTATAAAATCATTCTATAATTAGTTATAAATGAATATTTAAAATATATATAATACATATAGTAAAAATATTTATTATAGAAAAAAAGGAGTTTCTTGCGGTTTGAAAAAAAAAAAAAAAAAAAAAAAAAAAAAAATCATAATAAAAAAAGAATTAACAAGTAGTTAAATTATATTTATTTGAAGTCATATTATCATATGAAATTATTTATAATAGCTACATCTATCAAATAGATGAAAAAAATATATTCTCTTATGTAATTAAAGAAATATATGTAATATAATTTAAAAGATCTATTCACTTCTAATTCAAGCATAATATTTAAAACTTGTTTGAATTTATATATAAATAGAAATAAGTAGCACACATATAATATATATATGTGTTAATAAATATTTTTTAAAAAATTATTAATTTACTTATAGAAATTAATAATTATTTGTAAATAAGTATATTTAATTCAAAAATAATAAATAAATCATAATTATTAATAATCTATATTATATAAATTAAAAATAAAATTTTAGTCACTAATTTTGAAAGAATTATAGAAGGTCTAATTAAAAATAAAGATGAATTTTTTAGACATGACAATTGAAAGAAATAAAAATTTATTTTTCTACATTTCAATTAAAGTACTTTCAAAAACTTCTTTAAAAATCTAATATATTTAATTGTAACTTAGTATTTATTCTTTAAAAATATTAAATTAATTTTAAAAGTAATTTTTATTAAACTTAAGTATATAAAAGATATAAATTTTTTATTTATTTAAAAAATTATTTTTAAACCTTAAGAATTAAATCAATCTTCTTAAAAAAATTTATCAACAAAGAAATAATAAAGCTAAATATATTACTTGAGTTTTAGAAAAATATTTTTATTACAATAAAAACTATAAAAGAAATAATTTTTTTAATTATAAGAATTGCTAGGTGGACACCTCTCTTTTATTGCATGGATACCCCCCTATGCGACACACCCCCACATACACACAATAAAACTCTACTTTATACTAAAAAGTTTTAGGATAAATTTATAATAAAATATTTTTAAAATAAAATTAATAAGCTTTTTAAAGTAAACAAAAGAATTACATAAATATATTTTAAAAATTTATTAAATTTAATTTATATATATATATATATATATATATATATATTTAATGCCATAAGCTATTGGATACAAATCTTTTATTATAAATTTATTCTAAATTTTTTTAATACAAATAAGAGTTTTATTGTGTGTATGTAGGGATGTGTGGCATAGGATAGGAGAGGAGTGTCTACCTAGCAATTTCCTTAATTATTTTCTATTGACAAAATTTACCTATAACTATTGGACATATTTAATAAGTAGAAAAAATTCACTTTATTTTAATAATAGCTATTAATTTAGAACATATTAATTCCAAATCAAATTATCAAAAGACATCATAAAGACTATTCAAAGTAGAAACAACTAGTGTTTATTAATTTAATATATAGATGTAAGATGATATCAAATATAATAGACTTAAATATTAAAAAATATTAAAAAATTATATATAAAATAACCTCCCATCTAACATTATTCTTTCTAATCTAATTTAAGATTACATAATTCAATTTAAGTCATATATGTATATATATATATATATATATATATTAATGTAATGATTATTATTATTATTTTAATTATTATCTATCAATGTATTTTTAATTTTTCAGTTTTTAAAAATCTATGTTAAAAAATAGAATTAAGGTCTAAAACTCTACTTAAAACAAAATACAAAAAAAAAAAAAATCAAGTAAAAGATTAACACCTACAGAAAGTGGGAATGGGATAGTTGATATTGCTCAAAATAAATCATGATCTGCCAATGTGAATAGGCTTTTTACTAAAACAGCTCCAGATAAAACAGATTGCATCGTGTGAACAGAGCAGCAAAGGGGTTTGTGAAACTATGAGGAAGTAGAGTGTTGGAGAGTTTGACAATGCGCCTATCTTGAGATTGTGGACCTCCCTTCACTCAAACAGCTGCTCCAATCTCCTCAACTCTCCAAATTTGATGACCTTTAGCTTGTTCAAAACCAAGTTGGTAAGTGAAATGTGTCCTGAGAAGAAGAGAAATGTGGAAGAAGAGAAGTGTCCAAGACCAAGAGATAGAAGAAAAACCATTCAGTTTGGCCTCCAAAACTAAGGGATTTTTCTTTCTTTGAAGACCAAGGCCCAACTTATTTTTTCTAAAAGTAAGCTATCCTTGTCGTGGATTTTAATGAGCCGTTGCAGCCTTTCATTAGTGCAAGAACGACACCAAGTTATCTAGGGGGTGCAAAATGATGGTGAATACCACTTCTACAATGTATCAGCCGTGAATGAGATATCCAACTATGTGCTCAACATCAAACCCAAACCCAGCCAAGTAGATCATCGTCTTGTACATTATGGTGTTCCTTGGCTTAGCTTTCATCAATTAGTTTCTTCTACAAGTTGGATTCTAGCTCTGTGGTCCTCCTTCAGGGTTTTTGTCCCCATATTGTGTTCTTCTTCTTCTTCATTGACTTCATATTGTGTTCTTCTTCATTGATCCTCTTAATAGAAACACATGCTTCCTTAGCTTTTGACACTATTATTAGCACGCTCACCAATTTCAGAGCTCCGAAGAGTTTTTTTTTTTTTTTTTCTGTTGACGCAGAGTCACATTTATACTTTCTTCTGAATCAGATTCAACCTTAACGTTTTCCATCTTCACAGCACCCTTATTCTCAAGTGGAACCTGGAAGACTGTCCTTCAAAATCTTCCTCCTAAAAGTCCTCCACATTGCCAACGCGCTGGCGGTCAGACTCATACTCCTCTTTGTCTGCCTCATCAACATCTTCGTTATCTGCTTCTCCATCAACCAAACCACTTCAGAAAAGTCAAATTCTCTCTCTTGCGGCACTTAGGATATTTTCAGCATCTTCAAAGTCTTTGCAAAACTGAGATCGTGTGCGGTACATTGAGAGTGCAGTTTGCTCAAACAAGACAGTGTTGCGTGAGAGATAGATGCCTTAGGAGTTCTACTATTACTCAGGTCGTGCAATCCAGATGTCTGAAGCCTACCTGGTCAATTGAGCAATATTTGGGTCCCTCTATCTTTCAAGGGAGAAAACATGAAAAACAACATACTTTACTGTTCCAGGGGTCAGCTTGTGTAGAGAGCGGCATGAATGGCCCATCCCTCTACTTTGAATAGAGGCAACTGCATGAATTGCTCAGGTGGGAATTCTTTCAGTAGATCCTGCAGTTAAAGCAAACTGTTGCAGAGCTTCTGGCCAAGTAAGAGGATTCACATGCCTTTCCCATTCCCTTGTGTCGAAGCTCCATGCAAAAGTAGCCTCAACAAGTTGGAGATGGCCACCAACAGCCATAGCAAATGCATCTTTGTTGACCAACCATGCCACCTGAAACGGTTGCTGCTACTTCTTCAATATTTCTTACCAAAGTTTTAAAAAAGTGGAACATGAATCTTTTTAACTAATCCAGATTTATGATTATGATATGGTTGAACAAGCTTATGTCCAGATGAAAGTCATCTTTTGGCACATCAAATTACTATGTCAACATTAAAAAGTGGTAAACATTTGAATTTTTTTAGTAAAAAAAGAACAAAATTAAGTCATGGACGTATTGGTAGCACTCACAAAAATCTTCTGTTTTATTTTTGTGGGTTCAATGCATTGAATTGGAGGATCTTCTTTAAATCTCAAATTGAACCTTGTAGTAAAAAGATATTCAAGCTGTATTACAATTTGAACCTTGTAGTAAAAAGATTAATTTTTAAAGATGTTTTAAAAATCTAAACATAATTCAAATTACTAGAATAAAATGGATTGACTAAATTTGTCTATCTATCAAATAAAAATTAAAAGGTAATATACATCACAAATAATTTATTTTTAAGAGATTTAAAGAGATAGATAATTGAAGTTTCTTGTGGAACTTAATAATTAAAGTAGAGGTGTTCTTTCAAGTTGTAGTTACTAATATGTTTTTGACATCTTTTAAAATATTTATATTAGATCTATAAAATATTTTAGAATATTCTTTAATATTTTATTTTCAGATATAAGCTTCCAAGAATTTTTTATAGTTTTTTAGAAATTTCTACAATAGATGTATTGAACTTCTAAAATATTTTGTAAATCTTAGGAATTTTCTTTAAAGCTTTTATAGGATTTTTATATTAAATTTTATATTCTTGATCTAATCTAGCATTTTTTTTATTATTTACTTTTTAGTTTTTTATCTTTTAATTTTACAACTTTAAATTAATAAAATACTTTATGATCAAAATATAAGAATAATACTGATATTATAAATATTCAAAAAAATAATCAATTTTTAAATATTATCTTTCATAATTTATATATATATATATATATATAATTATATAATTATTTAATAATATATATATATATATATTAATCATTTTAAAATTAAATGTAAATATTTCTAGAAATATAATAATTTATTATTAAGTTGATTTTGGTTTTTTGATTAATTATAGTTAATTCTCTTAAGTTGGTCTAATAGAATTTTAAAGCTTAAAAATATTATTTTAAATTTTATTTTCATGTATCTATTCATATATTTATTTATATATTTAAAAGAAGTTTAAGTACAATATCTAAAAGATAAAACATCTACAAAAACTCCTATATAAAAATTTATTTTGTTGCTTTAAATTATTCTTAATTATATAATTTTTAATTTAATTAATAAAAATAATTAAAATAATATTTTTTCTAAGAGATATCTTTTTTTTAATTATCTTCTAATTAAATTTATTTATTTAATATTTTATGAATATTATTTTATTTTATTTTGACTTTACAAATTAGGCTCTAATAATATCTTTATTTAATTATTTATTTTAATAATGAATTAGTTTTTTAAGATGATAAATTAAAATCAAAATTTTTTAATTTTTATTATTTTAAGCTAATCATATCTCTTTACAAATATCAAAAGCCTTCACATTATTTAAATAAATTAAACTAAAAAAAATAAAAATATTAGATTATATTAATAATAAATTTCTTATAATATATTAAAAAAGTATTTCAGTTATAATATATTAGACCTACAAGTATCTTTTATGATGCTGCATGATTTTAGAATTTATTTCAGCAATGTCATTAATTTAGGCAAGTACTACAAAAACATCTTGCAAGTTGGATAATTGCTTAATGAACTTTGTAGTCTTGAAAAAGCTTTAAAATTGCATATTTATTGACTAATATATATATATGAATAAGATTAAATATATTATTAATCTTATTAATATATTTTTGTTATTTCAATTTTATCATACAATATTTTTTGTATCTTTCTTCTTAAAGATAGCCATTTGTCTTTGTTGCTGAAAAATATGTCTACCTTTCGATTTTTGTTTGTAATCCTTTTAATACAAATATTTATATTCATAAGCATATACAAATGCATATGTATGTGCATGTATATATAGTTCTTTTGCAACAATATTTTGATTTATATTTATAATATTAAAAAAATTAAAATGACATATATATTTTTAGAACTTGATCTTTTTTTATATGAAAAAAAACTTTTTCTAAAAAAAATACATGTAAAAAATTTAGAATCTATTGATATTTTTTTCTTAAATAATACTTTGATCTTCTGATTCTGTTTTTAATATTTTTATTATTTATATAAGAAATTTAAATAGATGAAAGATCATACAATCATATGAATATTAATAATATTAAAGAGTTACATTGTATATACAAATAAAGTGAGAGAATTTACACTTGCAATAAATAATAATATTATTATTAGTTAGTTAATTAATTAATTAATTTCAAAAAATAATTAATTAATTATAATCCAATAATATATTAATTAACCAACAATAATATTATTTGATCTTATAGACACAAAGAGGTGACAAAAGTTTCTTTAACAATTGTACCACCTCAAGTAACTTCTTTAATTATGAATTATTGTAATAATGCAATCCCAATTGTTCAAAACCAAAGGTTTTCTATGCTCAAAATATTTTAAAAAAACAAGTCTATAGTTGATTATTTTTATCTTAAGATTTTATTTATATTTCATAAAAAATAATATTCTAAAATAATAGATAACAAATTATGTGTTTATTAACATTAAAATTGCATTAGTTTTTATTTCTAATTTTTATATTCTATATAAAATTTAAACCATAAAATAAAATAAAAAACTATTAAAAATTAATAAAATTTTATATATTGATATCTTTTAAAAATAAATTAAATTATCTAATTTAATATACAATTGGCAAGATTTAAAATTGCTTCAATTTCTATTTCAATTTTAAAACTTAAAACTTCTTTGTGTTAGTAATCAAAATCAAATAACTTATTGCACAAGCTACTAGAAGCACTAATTTATGAACCAAAATTACTAAAACCAAAATTATTAAAATATATTTAGTAAGTCTCTAAAAATAGCTTATTGTCAAAATTTAATGATTAAATATTTAAAAGAAGTTATTAAAATATTACAAAAGGTTTTAAAAACACAAAAAAGTATTGACAATTTAACTATTTTAAAATTTAAAAATACTGTACAAATATATAAATAAATCGTGTAGTTGCAAAGTCTGCAAACTCAAACGCTGAAATTTTCAAAAACTAACACAAAACTTCTCCTCCGTATGAGACAAGGTTCGAATTCTATGTGGCGGCTGAACAACCATGCAAGGATTTATCTAGCTATCTGAAATGCATGACCAACCATGCATTTATATCATGAACAAAGTCTAACTCAATCAATAAACATTGTGAGTATGAGCAAGACGAGCATGCTCTTCACCTGAAGCGCCATTCCACGTCGGTATAAATGGACTTCGACAGCAAAGGCATTGTTCCAGAAAAAAGACACGATATACTCTTTGCCAGAACTTGAGTTTGACTCTGACAGAGGCTGGCCTTCAGAAGCTTCGATGGTAACAATGGTTTGTATTCTTTTCAGCAGCATCTCCCAAGACAATTGACTTCAGATGTGAATGTTTGAGGTGAGTGTAACAACTTGAACAGATTGTGTCCACTCTTTCATAAAACTGAAACTGTTCTCATGAATAGACCTGAAGTTGGGTAATTCCACTGAGTGTGCGTTATTCTAGACTGTTCAAGATTCCAGATTGCCTGGTTTCAAGCTTCCACTATTAGATAGTTCCGGAAACGGGTCGTGTTGCCGAAACCTGAAAGGCACTGCAGTGGCCATCCGTCGCTTGTGTGGATATTCCAGTTTGGCCCTCACTCAGTGTGACGAACCACGTTGGGAATCACTGTGATAAAGCTCACTCTGATCACGTCCTGATGATAACTCGACACTTTGAGCCTCCGGAACCAGTTCACTGCGAGCAGTCGATGTCAGGATTGAATCCAATAGTTGCAATTGGGATGCTGCAAATCTACTGAGAGATAGTGTTTTCTTTCGCCCACTGGTCTCTGCCGACTAACTCCTCAAGTTTGAATTTTTCTATTATTTCGGATTGAATGAGGTTTTTATGTTTGGAGATAGATTAAATGAGGTTTTTATATTATTAGTATATTTAGTGTCTGTGCGGCAGGAATCATGACAGTCAGCCTAGTGGTGTTGCCGTATTGAGCTTTACTACTTTATGATGATGAGATTCTTTAGCGCCAAAATCGGCATGAATTTTAAACAACCAGTGGCGGATGTCCAGGGAATCAGTGGGTGCAATTTTCCTCCATTCATTGCCCCCATATTCGACACTCTCAAGCTGATTTAAACTTCTAGTGAACACCAGAGATAAGAGAATCTCAATTTTTGATTTTTTGATGAGATAATATAATCGACCTGCTTGTTTAGCCCTCCACTTTCCGTGTTCCGAGGATAATCGAATGGAATAATATGTCGTTGAATCCCAGACAATCTTCATGACGGCGAAAATGGAACCAGGTGATCCTATTGGCCCATAATGCTGGCATCCACTGCTGGCAAGGATACTTAGGGGGGGTGCCTTGCGATTCAAGGAGTCTTGCGGTAATTGTACAGACATAGTCTTGACTAAATCAATAAATTATAGCATGCCACGTAGCAGTGTAATCTGCTTTTTGTTCCGCCAACAAAAACTTCAGATCTAAACACTTTCCAGCATCCTAATGAATATTTTCAAGGAAACATACTTGTTTTTGAGTATTGATTTTCTGTAATATAAGTCTGTAATGCGCTAGTTAAATCAGCGTGTTTTGCCATTTCTGGACCACTTCTACACCACCTTCTCCTAGCAAAATCTCTTGAGTTTTTGGAGTAGATGAGCGTTGCAACCTCCCCCCCCCCAGTTTCTGACAGTTCAGAATCAATCGACGCGACTTATCTAGTAATCTAGATCGTCGTTCCTTGTTAATAGTCGTTGCAACGCTTCCAATCGTTCCTTGCAAGTATGGGATTTGCAGTGGATAATACGCCTCTCAAGAAACAGCTGCAATACACAAATTTTGCAGAAAATTACGAGGCCGTACCGCGTTACCATGTGAAACGCATTAGCATCCACATATTAAAATTTGAGGGAGTAGGTAGTACCGGCGGAGGACTAGCCGATCACTTCAGACAGTTAAGCTCGAAGGACATGAAGTTGCTGAATTGGCAGGATAGTGTCGATAACTTGCAGAAGGAAAGTTCTGTGTACTCCCATCTCGTTAACATGTCTGACCAGCTTTGCCCCCTCAAGAATGGCAAGGTAGGAATTTTTAACTGCGTCACTGACGAGGACACTCAACAGCATGAAGGAGATCTCTCATTGTCTTCCTTCCAACACTTCAGTGTCCGAAGCCTCCTGGTAACGGGACATGTTGATGGGCAAGTCAAGTTACTCTCCTCGCATTCCGGAGGAGGTGCTGGGAGTAACCTTCGATGGCGCTCAAACGACCTCATGAAGATCGAGTTTTCTGATTCAAAGGCATACGAGTTGCTCTGGCTGGTTCAATGGGACATCGTAGACACGTTGAATCAAGTAAGCTGGAGCGATCCAAATGCATTGTGCTGTGGGGAGAGCCAGGGATCTGCTTGGAATTTTCCTTTGGAATGTTTCAAAGGCCCTCAGTCTCATTTGTACTTTAAACATGTGCGCTATCTTCCTCCACGCAAGTCACCTTATGCTGCTGAAATGAGACTGAAAAAGTCTAGGGACAAAAAATGGTTTGGCTCGTTTAAAACCAGTGTTGCAGCTGCCCTTGCTGTGGACGCTGTCCTCCATTACTATAAACCTTCCAACAATGTCGGTGGCTTGAATTTTGAAAATTCCCCCCAGTTTTTAGAACCACTACCTCCAGATCTTACTGAAGACCAGATGCTTGATTTTGTGAAAGCACAAGCCCGGCAGATCGGAGATCGGTTTGACAGGTCTATGCTTGAATATACTCGCTCAACAACTACGCTGTGTGGTATTGCTAGTCCAAGTTCGGTGGGCGACACTGTTCAAGGTTTATTGAGATCCCAGTTATCAGACATGATACGGAGTGATAGCATTCAATCTTTTGGTGCACAATCAACGGGGACTTCTGTCCCCATAAATCGATCAGGGTTGTGCAGTTCGAATTTTGCCACACCAGAGATTTGGATAAACTCAGGAAGTGGCCAGGAGGTAAACTGTGAGGCAGTTCAAGCCACGTCTTGTGCAAGTAATTCCTTTCAAGAAAGTGAGGGGCCGAGGTTCAGTTCTCCGCCAGACAGTCAGTGGTATCCGAGTAGCATCTCCACAGATCAGCAGGTGTACGAGAGAGAGTTGCCTCAACTTCGATCTGAAACTTATGAACCCAGTCCCTCTTCCATGGTTGGAGAATCAACCACGGCACCCTTGGACGAGAAATTCGTGGAATACATAGCTGAATTTCTGGGGGATGTTGAAACTGCTGTTCCAGCTTCACAATTGTCCACAATTTATAAAAATGTGGATGACCTTCAATTTGCGATGGACACACAATTCTGGCAACCTTCACTGGATTATTCTATCGATTCTTCGGTTGAGAATATGGATACAAACCTGGTATGGCTCCTTAGTCTCCTATCATGTTCGGACTCATTTTCTCGATTCAATTTAGAACAGTCGCCTATCTGAGCCGTTTCCTTCCTGATGTTGCATCAATTAATACTAATATTTTCTGCCTCGTTGACAGGGGAATCATCTTTGAGATGAGTACAAGTACGATCTGGGGGAGAAATTGCCCAGCGATGTACCTTGGGTACCGGTTCTTGCGTCAGCCCATCAGCATCAAGGAGCGTTGTGTATCAAAGTCAAACTATTTATTGTATATACATAGGGGAAATCTCTTGTAAATCTCTGGCTTAGCGAGGATTCGTAATTCTCTACTCAAATATGAGGGTGATGATGAGGAACCTTGTTCACATAAATTCGTTGTAAAAATCAAATTTGTAAAGTTTTGTAGAGAACTTCCAGGGACTGCAGAAGCAAGACCAGGAAAATACTGAACAAATACGTTAATATTATAATCCTACTTGAGATACTATGAGTTTAAATTATAGTAATGAAGTAGTCAAACTCAGTTTCTGACGTTGATGTCTGTGAGCATGACCAACAATGCTTCGAGACAAACGATGGCATTCTTTTACTTACACTCTCAGGATCCCTTCCTCACTTAAACTCTGATCCAGATCGCGGTATCATCAACCAACAGCTCTCAGTAACTTCCCTGACGCAGGACAGGATTGATTCGTTAACCTACAATAAACTAGCCAACAGCTTCACGACACCGTCTAGGAAAGGGAGGTATCCAATTCTACAAAGCCCAGTTTCAATACTTCGTTCGACGCAAGCTCAGGCTCCGACAGGCTGACAAGCGCATCGTTAACGACAGACACGGTCACCTACATTCATTCATCCATTCTTTGAGAACGGTTCACCTGTCTACGCTCCCGGTTGGGTGCGTTCGGAGGGTATGGGAACACTGCGGTGCCTCCAGTCAACAGTAGCCGGCGCACGTGTTGCTTCGAGGGGCTCCCTTATCCATCCATTTAATAATTCATTCATCCAAAAAGTTGTAATAATCTATTCATCCCATTGTCTATTGAAGTAGCCAACTTTTCCACCTTCCTCGAAACCCCTCTCAAATCTTGATCTCCCGATCATGACATTGTGATTTTGCTTTAATTACATCAATATTATGTGAAAATTTTAAAATATGAAAAAAAATTATTATCTTTGTACAGAACTAAATTCCATCGAAAGTGTGTGTGTGTATATGCATATGTATATAAACAAAAAAAAATTTTGAAGACCAAAAGCCTTGAATCACATTGGTACATCTAAATATACTATTAGTGATATTCACATGTTGGCATTAATACAAACCCAGCTTGCAACCATTAAGGTAAAATGATGTAGAGTTCATTCTACAATCAGATATAAGTAAAATAAAAAAAAACTAAAAATCTAAAAATTATTGATAATTTTCACTGAAATAATGATATGCTCATTTATTTAAAATCAGATTTGCATTCACTGATTAAAAAATACTTGTAAGTGCTTATTCTTAAACAACAATTATTTTTAGACTTTTCTATTTGTATTTCATCCATGAATGAAACTTCGGATGAATCAAAAACCAAATTAAATTTATTATATTTTTGAATCATTACCTTTGAAATTATTAACACTGACCTTAATTTCTAATTTATGATTTTATTATTATTTTTTTAATGTACACACATTATTCAATGCAAGTGTAATTCTGTATGATAAAATCGCATCACATATTGATCAAATTGTGATAAATGTAATATTTTTATTCAGTGATAATAAAAAAAATATTTGCAACATAAACATGAAAAATTCTACACACATAATTTGTATCTATGATTTAAATATTTTTATTTATGCCAAAAAAAATTAATTTAATTTTTTATTTTTTATTAGTTTAATCACTTTGAACTTAATATTTAAATTTTTATTTTATTTTATTAACTTAAAAATCTTAACATAGTTGCCTCTAGATATAAGGAGTTAAGTAATTAGTTGTACTTTTTCTACCCCATTAATGCATTGGGTACACCTTGTTTTTGTGTCAAAAAAAAATATATATATATATATCTTAACATAGTTAATTTAGAAAAAAATTATTTAATACTGAAATATATTAAATAAGATGAATTGTACTGTTGATACAAACAAGAAAAATTATTTGTTGCAGCACAATAGCTTGAATTCTTGCCACTGTTAACAACCAATAGACATCTTCTAAAGATATAAAGATGAAACAAAACTTTTGGGAAAAATTATATGCCATTTTATTGTATAGTTAATGCTACAAACAATCACATGTACCCAATTTTTGTATTTAAAGAACTATAGTTGGTATTTCGAAGATATTAATGGAACAAGGTTCAAAACTAGAAGGTTTATCAAGTAAATAATAGTAATAACAATAAAACATTCATTGATGTTATTTCAATTGGCCAAAAATGTTGAATATTTTAATATCCAAGAATACTCATATTACCAAAAAGTTATGTGTTTAACTTAGTTACAAAAACAAACTTGAAGAAAACCAATGAAATTGAAAAATTGAACGCAGTTACCCAATTCAGTTTCTGAGAACAAGATGTCTAGAATGTTAAAGATTGGACCTAAAGTGCATTGCCCTTCTGATGAGAAGCTGTTTTTTTTCATTTTTATAGGATGCAATTTTATATTTACAAGATCCTTGTAATTCATTATTTCTATTATAATTAGAATGTTATTGAAGATTACAGTTCATTAAAAAAAAAACTCAAAATACATGGCTTCTTTCACACCCCACATAATTGATCAAATCAGCAACATTTTTATGTGCTTAAGTTTGAAGTATGTTGAATTATCTTTGCTCATGATGCAAATCTAGTGTGCAATTAGGGTTGGCCTACACACACATTACCAGACATGGGCAGCTTATGCAGGCAAAAGGATTATCAACAATTTTGCCCAAATAATTGTTGATAAAAGTCTTCTAGAGGACATTCATCCACAATAAATCTTTGGGTACACCTTACAGGAGTCCTATCTTTTTCCAATGTATTGGAGGAACACTAAATCATGTATATTCCTTTGATTTATTTTTTTATTTTTTTTTATTTTTTCCAATCCAATTTTATCTTTTAATTTTTTTGTAGCACAAATTCAAAAATTGGAAATATGTAATTGGGTCTTGAAACCCATATTTTCTAGGTCTCCTTCCAACAATATGTGACACAACTCTGAAATTGGCATCCCTACAGAGAATGATATATATATATATATATATATATATAATGTGATTGGTTGATATCAGCCTTCTATTGTTTCAGTGCAATTTAAATATTATTTGATTCTCTAATTATCATAAATATACATGTGCATTACAATAAATTATATCTTGTAACAAGATAAGGAACTGATGAACCAAGCTTAAGCTGCATGATATGCATGAAGTAAAAGAAAGGGTAGAAAAATATTGAATTTGATTAGTTTCAGATGAATAAAAGGGAAAAAAAAAGAAAAAGAGATTAGTCCTTCACCTCATAAAACCTCCAAAACATTATTTTTAATTTAATGTTGCATAATGAGTAATTTCTTATTATCACGTTCTCATTGAAAATAAAAGTAGATATGTAGTACCTACAACAACATCAACAATGAACCAAGTGTAAATTTTTGTAATGAAGTTACTAAGTCCTAAAACTTTTTATCAAAAAAAATCTCAACAACTAAAGTTGTATACTTATGATGCAAATTAATATTATCTTTTGTCACACAACACTTAATTTATTACTTTTTATGTAATTTCAAGAGGAAAATATGATAATGAAAAATAAAATAAAATTCCATGGTGTGTCCAAAAACTGTTGAACCAAGCCATTTACACATGAATATCACTCTTTGTGGGATAGAAGTTCAAGAGACCTTTCATTTTTTTTAAAAATAAAGCACAATCTACTGACTTTTCTTTTAAAAAATGGGATATAAAAATTAAACAATTAAAAGAACATAATGTTATTTCAAAATTTTAAAAATAAATAATTTTAAATACTTAGTTTTTTTTACATAAAAAATATTTTTTAAAAACCTAATTGTAAGTGTATTTTTATATAATATAAGCTATTTCTATTTGATGTGTGGTTTTTTGTCCAATTAATTAATTTAATTTTATAAAACTGCAATTATTTAATCAGCTGTATTTAAGTTCAAATTTTTTAAATTTAAATTGTTTATTGAATATATATGAATTCTATCATAGAAAAATGTTTAAAAACATATCTAATACAAAAGCTTTATAAGTTTTAAATAAATATATTATTTAATAATAAAAATTAAAAATTTATGCTTTAATATGAATTAAATAAACAATCAAAAAGAAAAAGTTGGTATTATCTGTATTATTTTTAAAAAATATATTATAATAATTCCTTAAAGATATAAAATGTCTTACAAGCCAAAAATAAAATATATTTTAAAAAGACTATCTAACTAAATTTGATGCAATATATATAATAATATTATTATTGATAAGATTAATAATTAATTATTTAATAAAAAACCTATTAATCTAGTATCTTCATTTTTACTTAAATACACATCTATAAACTAGTAGGCACAATAACAACAATAAAAAGTAATAACATTATTATATCAATTATTTCTGCTTCATTTATTTTTTTTAATTAAAATAAGATTAGATAATTTTAAATTTAAGAATGTGAACTATTATACTATAATATTATTAACATATATAAATTAAACATGTTCAACAAATTTAAGACCATACTACATTATTATATTATCTATTTGACATGCAAGCAAGAATCAACAAACTTATCTCAGCAATGTTACATCAACACTCACAACTATTACTATATATTGGTAAAATATACTTAAATATAATTCAACAAGATTAATAAATTATTTTATTAATAATGAAGTTGCTACATTAGATTTTAATGAGGCTGCTTCTATTAAGTAATTATAGTACATTTAGTAGTATTTTATGATCTTTTAAAAATAAAAATATTAAGTAGATTAATAATCTAAATACACACAAAATCATTCTCTATTAGAAGTATGAATTTATATATATATATATATATATATATATATATATTATATTTATAAATAAATATAAAATAAGAATATAATACACTACTTGTTGCCAAATACAAAAACTCTAAAGAATTTTTAAATAAAGATTAAAAGATAAGAAAAACATTAACAAAAACAATAATGACATTAATCTTGCCTCTATATATACTAACTAAAATAAAACCATGTAGAAGCTTCATAATGACTACAAAGTTTTGCAAGATGATTGTCTATTTTATGAAATATTTTTGTAATGGTTTTTTGAATCTTCAAAATATCTATAATTAGCATCTATTGGCACATGATGTATCCAAGTCTACTTATCTAAGCAATACTTAGAAAGTTTTCTTCATATATCTTAATAAATATATTATTTAATTTTTGTTACATAAGTCATATATTGTGTTGTAAAAGTAGGTCTTCTCTTCTCTACCATCTTTGCCATTCTTTCTTCTTTTTTTTTTTTTTTTTGTAGTTCTCTCCTCCACCTTAAAATGCCATAAAGGTGGTCTTAATTGGCAAACAAATTTGTTCTGTTGCATCTAAAATCAAGTAGACAAGATAAAGAAATAACTACAATAATCTCTACTTTGAATTAAATTATATTTATCTAACTAATATAAACTATTAATATATTTTACTTTCTTACCAATGGATATTTTTCCATTAAAGATATTTTTATTGAACAATTCTAAAGGTAACTTAAACTTCTCAACTAGTGCTAGTTTTATCAACATACCTAATGAATATACTTTTGCAACTATGTGTGTATATATATATATAATTATTAAGAAGTGACAAAAGTATTTGAGAGATCCTAAAATAATTTAGATAATAATAAAGTGATAGTTTGTCATATGTTTGTAATAAATATCAAATAAAAAAAACCATAAATACTTATATTATATCTATAAATATCTAATATAGAAATTTATGGATATTATTTTGACTCACAATAATAATAAATAGAATAAATTTTATTCTTAATAATATCTTTTGAAAATTATATATATATATATATATATATATATATATAATTTATTAAAAAGACTAAATATTTTATTGGACAATATAATATATACATGTTTATATTTAATATAAAGATTTATCAAGATTCTATTTTTAAACTATTGATAAGTATTTTATATATGACCTATTAAAGAATTATCTTTTAAATTCGTATTTTTTATCTTTTATGTGCATTTTTATTTATTTTATTTTTAAAATATATATAATGAGATTCTCAAGTTCAAATACAGTTTATTGGTTAATATCTACTTGATTAATTTTAAAAAATAGTTTCTATTATGTTATTTTAATATACATTTTTTTATCTTTAATAAAGACATCTTCATTGATATCAAAATTTTAATTTATTTAATACCCCCTTTAAATTTCTTCAATAATACCTAAAAATGAAAATAAAATACAAATCTGACAGAAGTTCTTGGTGATCAACAAATAAAAAATTCCAAAATTTACAAAAGCATATGCTCCATGTTGTTTCACCTATCAAAAAACACTGTTATACCTTATATTAATTAACAAAAATATGTCATCAAGGATCTTCTTTGTTACAACTCATTGATACTGAAAGACTTGAATGTACAGTTGATCCAATGCTTGTGGTTTATGCTTAAAGTCAAATTTACAACTAGCCTTTGAAGACTAGTACAATTTTAACTGTAATTTTTATGTGTGATTGGCTACCTATTCATCCATCCATCCATCCATCCATCCATCCATTTGCACATTTATGTATAAAATGGCAAAATGGGTACCTTTGAATTTTACAAATCATGGTGTAAATGTCATGCCTTTGCAAAACTCATGAAGGCAAAGTCAATGACAGAAGAACATGAGGCTTTAGACATTCTTTGTTGGATATGTTTAATTGAAAGTTAAAATATTCAAAATCTTCAATATTGCCCTATTATGTCCCATGCTTGGCAGGCTTTTATTTTTAAATATTGCACCTACAATCCTCATTTAGTGCATGGACTTCAAGCATTCAATCTATTTTATAGCAGACTGTAATATTTGGCCACTAATTGGAGTTTGTTTAAATGCTGACAACTTAGCCATGAGAAAGGATTCCCATTAATCATTATATTCAACAATAATATTAATTAAATGTATTATATGAAATGATGTTGATGACACTTATTTACAAATACATAGGGATGCTCTGCAGGAATTAGACATTCTTTGTTGGATATGTTTAATTGAAAGTTTAAGATACAAAATGTCAAACTGGTGATTCTTTTATTTGTTAATTAAAAAGAATTGATAGAAATATTTATTGATGATCAGTGTACTATACTCAATCAGACTAAACAAGCGTGCATGGTGAGGGTGAAGTAGAATGGATCAGATCGTGATGACCTGAGTTAAAAATAAATTGAGCTAAGTTTAATCACTATTGCAATGCTACACAAAAATTAAATTAAAAAGTTAAAAAGTGATATATTAAATAATCAATTTTGATGCCAAAAAATTAAAATCACTATGTGATTTAAAGTGCACAGAGAAAATGTAAGAGTTCCTGGTACATAAGATTTTCAAGTATGGTAAGTTGGATTTTGTATTCTATTGGCTTTATTTCTGCAGTATATCAAAAAATATACTTATAAAAGCAATCAAAATTTAAATATTTATAAAATCTTCTCCATTTTTATGTATTTTTATGATGTTTGTTGTATAATGAATTCTACTATTATTTTAAAGCAAGATTAGATTGACTACACAAATTCTTTTATATATATGTGTGTGTATATGCATGTGATAATCTAATACTTCATTTTCTAGTAATATAAAATAAACATTTACAGAAATTATACCTCATCATATTAAGAATGATGTTTTATTCTTCATTGATATATATATATATATATATATAAATAGCTGGATGTCTAACCTGAAAATAGAAATGCAATAGTTTCTCCCTGGATATATACATACGTACATACATACATACATACATAAATGTAGATTACTTTTCATTCAAATTTAAAGAGAATGCAAGTGCACAATCTGTTTGAGATCCAATAAGAGACATCAAATCTGCAGTGGGCAATGCATTTCAAGGAATAATTGCCATTGATTATTTTCTATAATTTCTTTGAAGCAGTTAGTATCATTCGTTTGATCTTCAATTGAAAAGCTAATATAAAGTACCAAAACCGTTTTGTTTTATTTTAAATCCACAATTTAAATCTCTTGAACAGACCTAAGTTACCAGGTGCACAAATGTTCAAAACCACATAATGCAAAAAATAATTATCATTTTTGTAAAAGTTAATGTGGATGGAGCATATTCAGAAAATATCATATATTATTTCTGGGGTATGTTATAACTAGTATAAACGAAATAGCTTGTATACAACTTGTGATACAAATTGTATTTAAATTAAATATTTTATGTATCTTGAAACTTCCCCCGTAAAGTTAACTCGTAAAATAATTCCCGGAGGAGACTACAAAGTTCTATAATTATAATCCGAGGTGGAGGATAGAAACCATGGTCCCACTTTGAAAGAATGGTCGTGGCCTTGGCCCACAGCGAGGGAAAAATGACCGGTGACTGGAGTGACCGGTCACATCCACTTGTCAGGGAATGAGAGAAGCCGTTGGAGGGATCCCAGTTGTTCTGGGAAGCGTGCCCATGGAAAGAGAACGTTTGAACGGTAGCTACATGGGAACGCACTCCCAGGCTGGCGAGATTCCCAATGCAGGATTGAAATTCTGCTCAGTTCCCTCCCTCCCTCCCTCCCTCCCTCTCCTCCCCCTTTCATTGCCATGACACCTGGGACTATAACTTTGTCTTTAAAACACCTCTGTTCACTGATAACTCCCTTTCCCTCTCCCTTTCCTATGATAGTTTTTTCTTCATTTTTCTCTCTGTATTTGTTTTGGACATAATAGGAGATAGTCCATCAGAGAGGATTCGGATGTACAGCTGGGATTCAAATCACCAACTTTTTGAAGAGGTACTTAAGGTGCCAACCTGTCATCTGAAAGTGTAAGTTCATTTTGAACTGTTGTTAAAAAGACTTTCTTTATTGTCAACCCTCTATTATTCACAACACACATCTTGGCCTCTGCAAATTCTTCAAGTATCATTTTAAGTTTTTTGCAATACAAAAGCTGCTTGTAATGGATTCTGAAAAGGCATTCAAATTTGACGACTTTCTTCATGGAGAGTGAATATTGATCATGCTGTGAGTATGGAAGCACAGAACTTTGGATCATTTTCCATGACTTTGTTTCTTACAAGTAAATTTTGAAAAGAAAAGAAAAGAAAAGAAAGTGTGCAGATGTTATGATGAGCTTTAACTTATTGATTATGTAAGATACTTAATTGTCTATAAGTTAATAAGTTTATTTTATTTTATTTTATTTCTATCTAAAATCACCAAATTCACAAAAATAATAGTTCATGTGCACTTGAAAATGGCTTTGTTGAAACAAGACACTGTATATATATACATATACACATATTATTTATTTTTTTATATTTTTTAATAATAATAAAGTACAAAAACACTAAAAATAAAAAATCCATTGAGTGAGTATTATGTTAAAAATACCTAATTGCAAATAAAAATATTGAGATAATAGTCATATTTATGATCATGTTCATTTTATATGTAAAAACCACAATTTATTAAGGTTATTAAAAAAATAAACGACTTCACAATACTTTTAATTCATGTGTTTATGTTTCCTTGACAATAAACAAAACGTGAGTGTTAATGATATTCGTCACAGGGGCACTACTGTTTCTCATTAACAGTCTGATCTCCAAATCCCTCCTTAAGAGGAAGGAACAACTTAATCCAAACATACGTACAGCTTTTATATAACATTAAACGTGAGGAGTGGATAATTAGCGTGGGGCAGCAACGTGGCCCCATGCAGTAGGTGAAGACAATTCTAGGATACGCCTGGAAACTTCTAGAGAACGATGGCCGAAAGAGCACCAGACTGGACACTGAGCCACGGTAACTGGGGCACTGGGGCCCTTTCTCCCACGTTCCCACGTGGCCGCCACGTGGGAATCGCCATTCCAGTTCAGCATGTCGGTTTATCCTCCATTTTCATGACAGACTTGGGAAAGCATGAACATAAGTATAGGTATGAATTATGTTTATTATTCGTTTTCTTATTGTTTATTTTTTAACTGCGTCGTACAATACATTTTTTTAAGGATACCATGAGCATATTTTATGAATGTAGGTAAGTCATGTTATTTAATTGCATAGATAAATAATCAAATTTATAGGTTTTGAATTCTATTTAAACTTCAAAAGAATTCAGAAAACTATTTTGCTAATTAAAAGTATTTGAAAGGTTATCAAGGAAGCTATAATTATTCATAAAAATGACTTCGAAAATATATAATAAATATGTATATAAAAACATTAATACATACATAATGACTATGGCATGATATGTTTTAAACTGAATCAATGGTAGTGGTTTTTACATTTAATATACAATTTCAATGGTGTGTTTTACCAAATTTGGTTTTAAATTCAACATATGATTTTCCAAAAATCATAATTAATCTGATTATTATATCAATCACACCTAATAAGCTGAACTAAATTCTTGATTAATATTTGAATCATGCTTGATTTCTAATTTGTAATTGGTTCATTCTTACATTAAAATTGTATGCACTATAATCCATGAAACTCTGAAACCATTATAAATGCAGGTTTAACTTTAGTTTTTGTTATTTACTATAATTCATGTAACTAATCAGTGAAGCATTTCCATAAATTTTCATCCTTTGTGCATGTTTGTTTTATTAGTATTTTACCAAAGCTATAAAATGTGCTAAAAATGGTTTCAACATTATCACATTCCATTGCTCTTTGTCAAGATACAGAGCACAAAGGTCAAAATGTTACTTTTCTTGTCAATTGTTCAAAATTGATAGTGCAAGTTAAGGACAAAGTTGAACAATTTTTTGTCAATAAATACAACCACAATTAAAATTCACTACATTTCAATAACAGCATTGAAGTGTATGTGTAAATACTCATGCATTTGAGATAGTAATGGAGGTTAATACTATTCTATGCCTAAAAAAGAACCACACTTGAAGTTTATTCATTAAAATATGTTGACCCAATTACATTAATGGACTATTATCAACACATTGTACAAAAAACTTGATTTTATACTGAGAAAAACAAAAAACAAAAAACTTAATTTTGTATTGAGAAAAACAAAAAACAAAAAACATGCATAATGATTTACATTCTGATTTTTTAATGACAGTAAAATATAATATAATATAAAAACATTATTTATACAAAAACCAAATTTACAACTAACACTTATTCTATACAATATGATACAAAAGCAATAACATGGGCATGGGCATGGGCGTACACTACAAATTTTGGTGAGGAATCCTTCGACTTTGACTAACTTTAAAGAGTGTATGGTTTAGGGAACATACAGGGGAGCTTGTGCATGCTCTTCCTGCTGACTTAATGGGTCCAATATCCTGAACACTTCTAAGGTTGGATTTCAGGGTGGGGCAGATGTGACCACATGAATGATTCCAGTGATATTAATCCCACACATTGTTTGAAAGGTGAGTGGTATGAAATAAGGGATGACATGGCAACCAAAAGAATGTTGTCTCATGTATATGGGTTTTAGGTTGACAAAATGATGTACTGTATTTTATGTACAAGTATCATAGCAGCCATCCCAAGAGAACTACCAAAACATTGAACAAAACAGGACCATTTCCAGAGGAATGTTTATATATATATATATATATATATGTACATACATACATACATTTGAAACATAAAGGGGCATACCCCTTTGCTGATTAATGGAACAGAGGAATATTTTAGTGTGGGAGTAGTCACATCACCTTTAAGTCAAAATATTGTTCAACTTTCTTATCACATGAATCTTTGTCAACTAAAAAGTTATGCACTTTTCCAAACTCATACTAGCAATGTTTCTAAATATGGACATTGGTATATGGACCCAAAAAAAAGAGGATGTAAATATGGTGTATGTGTGTTGTTTAGTTTCCTCCCTACATTGTTATAAATGTAAAAAGTATGAGAATGAAAAAGGAAATAAATATATTACTATTCAATAATGAAGTGTAAATATGGCATGTAATGACCCTCAGCCTTCATCCAATAGTCAACCCAATCAACAGCAAGTGCTTCCTAATCTGGAATTTAAGAGGATGTCTATGTGGTAAAAGTCTTTAAAAGTATTTTCCAGGAGTATTGAAAGAAGGAAAGCATGTTGTCTTTTGTGATCAAGTATGCACTTGTATGATTGACTAATTAAATTAATTGAATAAATAAAATCAAATTGATAAAAATATGTTTTTATGAAATGTTTGTATATATACATATACGAGTGCACCTCACATTCTTTGAATATATTGGGTGAAGTTGATGTGTTTATATTTTAGTTGTTGAAATAAATGATGTGTTCTGTACCACTTCAATGTAAAGAACTCAAAGCAATAATAAGACTTATGTTCAGTACCTACAAGTGAACATTTTCAAGTGAATCATAAATTGTATCAAAGTTGTCTAGTCCTACTTTAAATTCGTCATTGAACTTTGTCAATGCTAACAAGGATTTTCAAATATCACGATAATAATAAGGAGGAGATAGGACACAAATCCAGCATATGAGCGAAGGAAGTAAAATCACCTATTTTCCTCGGGGATTTAATTGTCACGCCAGATTCTGAGCGGCTTTGCACCAAATAGCACCATAATAGCAGTATGTATTGCATAATTCTTCCTCTATATATTAAACCTTAATTAGACCATAATTGGTGTGTTTTCAAGTGGGCTAGATACCGAACACCCATTTGCCTCCACCGGTAATCCTGTAGGCGGTGCATCCTCTTTGAAGCATTATTTAACACCTCAGTATACAAAAAATAGAAAACAACTTCCCGCTTGCTTGATTCACAACTATTTCTTATAAATAAGAGGAATATAAATATAGAAATTAAAGTTAACAGCGCAGGATTTCGCGCAGTGCCCAATGCAAAGACCGGGATATCTGAAACCCGGGATTTCCTGATCAGACACAAAGAAGATGGAATGATGTCAAAGTCTCTCCCTTTATTTCTAATTCTTCTTCCTACTCATTTAATACTGAAGGTGTAGGTCCATCACTTTTAAGCTCCATTATGTTACAGTGGATGTGATACTACCCACTAGTTGAATGAACACCAGATACGGAACAGTTTCGACAGATGTCACTTGGGATAATTCGGCTTTGATCGTCCCCCTAATCACAAACAGAGTTACGGTGGGTGGAATCCTTTTTATACTATGGTAATGGAAGGGGAAGTCAACTCGCCCCTAGAGTAATGTTATTAGGCAACCTGCTTCGGGTCATTAACTGCAGATGATTGAACACTTCCACCATTGAATGTCGAAGTGAGGGAATGGAAGTCACCTGGTAGGGCCAGTAGCTGTTAAGGTGGCAGATGAGAGAAAAAAAACCGGCATTCAATGATTCTCCCTGTGGGCAGAGCGGTCATGATTTCGAATAGTAAACGCAAATCATGAGCACTATCCATGTTAAACTCCCATGCTCTCGAGTTTGGTGATCTATCAAAGATCACTCACCGCTTCGAGGGAACAGTGGGAGCTGATTAACTCTCGTGTGGTGGACGATTAGAGGTATACAAGAGTTGAAGATGGTTAAATCAGGTTTGTTTACGTGTCGAGTTCGGTGAAGCTGGTGGACTTGGTCGAATATCTGACAACAAAAGGGTCACTGCACACGGGCGGTGTTACTGCGGCATAGATTTCCATCCCCGCCGCTAAGAAGCGCGGAGCTGAATTAGCGTTTGCGGGGGGGTCAGTTTAGCTTCCAATTCGGCCTTCTCAATTTTTGGTCCAGATAGGGGGCTGCACCTTTCTCATCTCACCGACCCCGTGGACAGTGGGGAGTGCAATTAAGGAAGGTCGGTCCCGAAGGTCGCCGAGCGTGCTGGCCTCTGTTGTGTTGGATCATTCAATCGGCGATCGCTTTACTGTTGCACCTCTCTCGGTACTGGCCGCCAAGCCTCCTCAAGACTTGTTGCTTCTGCGAAGGTGGATGGTTACGGAAAAAAAGTGAAAGGAGAAGTATCATTCAATGGGGGGAATCAATCATGTCATTGTGCGATCTTGAATTTATGGCGGTGAGGTAGTGGAGCAGTTTCACGAAGTAAGTCACCGTGCTGGCTGGATTCTAGAAAGCAGTGGATCGGAAGGTTGGGAGTAACTCTTAAGTATAGACGGATGGCGGTAACTGCTTCGAATGGGCATTTCCTTCTGCTCTAGCTGGGTCCTGCTGCACAGCAAAATTCGAATCCGAATGAATTTTTGTAGTCGAGTACAACTGTTGACCTCTCTGTAGTCGACGTCTGGGAGTAGAATATTAGTATGTTACCGTGTATGTATTGAATGAAGTTCCCTTTCCAAGGCTTTCAGCCGTCAGGTGAGAGCGTGAGCAAACCAGCCGGACGAGCTGGCGAGTGAATGCCGAATACTTGACCTGTACGTACTTTTGTGCGTTTCGTCAGTTTGGACACAGATATAAGTACTAGTGTACGTGTACCATGTTTTTGTACAATATACTTACCTCGGAGATTTTATCCGTTTGTTAGGGTGATGGAGTGAGTGAGTGCAGGAGTATGGGGACGCCTTAGGCGTTCGGGAAGCCTTGGCAGGGGGAACCGACAACCGGTCATCATACCCAGTAATTAAATGAGGTTGAATTGATTGATAGCATTTATCAATGAGCCCAGCACTGGCGAGATAGCAATATAGTGCGGACATCGCGGGAGAGCGTCGAAGAGGGTGGAGTTAATAGAGCTCAATCAATCAAGCTGCTGTAGCTATTTTTAGGAGAGGTTAAGAGGGTACACTTTTACGGTTGTGGAATGACTAGATCTCGGAAGCTCAATTTGTGATTTGTCTGATAGGGAGAGAGAGCGAGAGAGTGATTGAGCTTTCAAGAAGGTGGTTGGAGCTGGGTAATAGTGGTTCTGGAGTGTGATATGCTAAGCAGCTCCTTACCGAGCAATCAACTTATCCCTGACACCATCACCATTTTCATACGAGTGGCTTTTACGTTGCTGCATATACGTTGGAACTTTCTATTTCTTGCTGCGTTCTAACATTAGTCTCCCACATTCCGCCTTAGTGTACTCTCCTGGCGCAGCAGGTATCTTTCACTCCTCTATGTCGTCTACCTTTTGCCTCTTTTCTGCAACCTTGTTGCTTTGAACAGGAGGGCATCGCTCCTAATGCGGAACATTGTAGCATAGTCTTGTTCTGATGCGGTGCAATTCACATTGTGTGCCACTTCTGTCCAGTGCATTCTGCAACGCCTACCTCCTCACACTTCAGGATCCACTTTGATGAAGTTAGTACTGGCAGTTGAATAGTTGGGCCTTGGCGTTTTCGGGTAGACGTGAGAACACAATGGTTCAAAGAGTAGACTCTGAGCTGAGGGTTGAGTGTCTGAATCGTTCGCGAGTTTGGATGTAGTCGCGGTGCGCCTTGGGCATTTCCTCCTGGTTACGATTTCGCTTCAACCTAGCACCGAAAAGAGTGTTATTCGTCTAGACAAGGGTGGCTGCCCAGTGTGCTTGTTTTTATATCGCGGCGTGTTTTCTTGATTGTCTTGCGAATCAAGAGGGGGCGTTTTAGTGTCAGCGTGCGAAAGTAACTTGTGGAATGTGCGCTCGGCAAATGTTCACTATTTGCTGACTACTTCTTTCCCTTCCGCTATCTCTTATGCGCAGCACCCGATAGTTTGCCATGGGAGACAGATTCTTAAATCAAGAATGAGCCCTCGCTCTTAGATATATGGTTGCAGCTGCTGTGTCCAGCTTTTCCAAGCGACTTCGATCACATATGCTGGCATATGTGGATCTTCGGAGATAGATTTTGCAGCCAATCAATCCTAAATGGCCGTTAGAGCAAGCAGCATTGGTTTGAATTACCCATGAGCTCTCTTTCCTCGCTGCACTCCACTGGTCTTCTGAACATTCGCCTGTTTCGAAAAAACTAAGTGTCTACGCTGACAATCTAGTAGTGCGAAGGTTTTGGGCCACATATTGAAAGTCGCACAATGTGCGTGTTGTAATTGGGGATGGGGCTTCATTAGTCACTTCCGAACCAAGCTTTGAAGATCATAAGGCTTGAGAGATGGCTCCTTCAGTAATGAATTCTAGCTTTTACCTGAGAATGGCTAGTTTCAACTTCAGTCTGGATCCTCTTCAGCGCTTCACGTTTAACACCCTTTTTCCACGTAAGGTCGATATCTCCAAGCCAATGTTAGAGTCACGGTAATGATCTGCTTAAACTTAAATACTTTCGTCGCCCCTAATTGCTACATCACTCTGATCTGAACATCGAAAGCCTGGTCTTGAAGCTCCGTTGTACATGTTGCTGAACCAGGCACTTTCTTAGACCTATCCGCTTAGTTTCTAATGAAGTGACGGTTTGTTTTTAAACAGGGTGATTGACACGTTTGAAATGGCTTCTCCAAGCTACTTGGAGGTGGAAGTCAATGCGGAGAGAACATTTGTACTTCACAAGGTGAGCAGAGGATTCTACCCCTTGTACCTTAGCGGGGTATCCGGTAACGGCACGCGGCTGGCTAGAGTGGAATGTAATGTGTGCTTTGCGTTAGACTGCAATGGTTTACGTACTACAGCTCTAGATTGCTGGTATGTTTCTTCACCTGCCTGCTGTAAGATTTGATGCTATTATCTCGCCTCATTTGTGTGCAGACACCGCTGATTGAGCACTGCGAGCATTTTAGGATGTTAGTAGAGGAGACACTTGAAGTTAACGCATATCCGTTGTCGCCGCCAAGGTCCAATCGCAAGTATCTTACACTTAAAATTGATGACTTGCCTGGGGGATCTGATACGTTTGAACTGGTCGCGAAGTTTTGTTACGACGATGCAAGCTTTAATATCACCTCGACAAATGTTTCCATGCTGCGTTGCGCTGCTGAGTACTTGGGTATGACCGAGGCCATGTCGAAAGGTAACTTGATCCGAAAGACTGAAGATTATCTGAGGACAATGGTGTTCTGGAGCTGGGAGGAGTCGCTTACGGTTCTTCGGGCTTGTGAGGAATTCAATCAAGCTGCAGAGAAGACACACATTATTCAGCGATGTGCGAGTGCGCTGTCCGACAAGACATCGCCATCGGCTTCTTTCGCCGTCGATCTCTCGAATAGTCCTCTACATCCAGCCACTGATGCCTACTTAGCTTCCTACTTCGTGTCGACTCCTAGCGGCAACAGCTCTCACAGGTCTTCCAAGGCCTTGTGCGAAACTTGGTGGTTTGACGATCTTTCCACACTCTCCGTGCACCTCATGGAACCTGTAGTGCGATACATGATCATTCACAGGGCAGCAGATAGCCGAGTGATAGCCAAATTTCTCCTTCATTACCTTCGCTCTGCGTTACCAGTGCTTGGTTACAGCGCTGCATCCTTGTCCCCTATGAAGCTTCATGGCGAGGGCGATGAAGATAATTCTTTCAATCAAGTTGAAAGGATCCAACGTGAGGTAGTCGAAGTCGTTGTGACTCTGCTGGCAAATCTCGACAGGAAATCTGTATCTTGCAGGTCTTTGCTTGGTCTCCGGAGAATAGCTGTTGCTCTTAGAGCAGGAAAACATTGCAGGAGAGACCTTGAGCGCATGATCGGCAGGCAGCTGGAAAAGGCAACACTTGATAACATTTTGATTCCTGCCCTTCCTCCACGCAGCTCCTCGTTGTATGACGTTGATCTAGTTCTTCGCCTAGTCGAGTTTTTTCTCAAGGAAAAGGCTGAAGCTCTGTTGCTCACCTCGAAGTTCAACAGATCCGAGAGCAGTGAATCTTTGTATTCGGCGAGATCAGACAGCAAGTTCTCTTCGTTGTCACGGACAAACAGTAGGACATCAGTGCCGGGAGTCGCCATGAGCCCTGAAATTAGCACGCCGGTGCAAGTGTCGTTGCTGAAAGTTGGAGAGCTGATGGACAAGTACTTGGCTGAGATTGCAGCGGACACCTACTTGAAGCCGTCAAAGTTTCTTGCGCTTGCCGAGTCACTACCGGACTACGCTCGGCAGTCGGATGATGGACTCTACAGAGCAGTTGACATTTACCTCGAAGTATGTTCAATGATGTCCTTTGCTAATCTTGTTTGTTATGTAAATCACAACCAACTCAAAATCCCTTCTATGTATCAGTATTAAGTAGGGTGTATGCTAGTCGCTCTTTTTGAACGCTGAAAGTTTATCTATCACTCGTGCAGGCACATCCATTTGTAAGCGAGACGGATGCCACAAGGCTCTTTAAGGTGCTGAACTATCACAAACTTGGCCCCGAGACGTCCAAGGCCGCATCTCAGAATCCAAGATTTCCTGCAAGTTTTGCGATTCAGGTGGCTCTCGTTCAGCACAATCAGCTCAAGTCAACGAGCGAAGGCTCATTCCGCAGTGACAGATCCTGTTCCCCGTTCAAGAATGCTTCATCAAGAGCCGGCCAGCAAACGGTAGTCCACCTTCAGTGCTCTTCATTTGAGTTCACCCTTCGACAGGAGAAGAAGAAAAATGTCAAGAAAGTGCAGGCGTTAAGGCCTGAGATTCATAACTCTTGCAAGCGCTCACGAGTGGACATGTCCAGCGGTCTTCAACGACTAATGCAGCTGTTTCACTCCAAGTCAAGGCAACATTAGGATTCTGGTGCGTGCAGGTTTTTTTCCGACCTCAGAGTACAACTCTGGACACAAATATCCCGCATTTTGTATATACTGAAAGAGCATGATCATGTAATCTAATCTTCGGCATGGCTAGTCACATCGACGTATTGTCGAAAACCACCAGACGGTCCACACCGTGAGGCCTCGTATGGAAAAGCTCATTCCACGATCCCAGTCCAGCAGAGACACGCGACTTTCTTTGGTGTTGCGGGTTCCTCCTTTCACTTCACTGATTTTTCAAGCGCATCGTGAGAACTCGTCTTCAAAGACTGGGGTATCCAACTGGAGGCCTCGATTCAACGAGGGATGAACATGCACGATGATAGGTTAATCTTCTGTAACATTATGACAGACAAGCGTCCGTGCTTGGTTGAACGGTTCTCCGTAGCCTCAAGTTACTACAGTGTTTTCATACTCACTAGACTAAAGTATCAGGTTCTAAGTTCCATCCATGTATTACTAGTTCTTGAAATCGAAACATCTTCAGTGGTGGCTTTGGCCATCCCCACTGTTTCCTGTTCGTAGACACCGCTTGTTTGGAAATCGAAGACTAGGTATTGTGCACTTGACTCATGTGGGTACTTGGTCGTTTGTCTTCAAGGTTGTCTTAGAAGCAATTTGATTCACTTGAGTGAGTGCCGTTCTCATCTGTTTCCATACATTGCTGTTGTCAGTGTTTTTCAAATGGCATCCCAAGAGTTTGTTTGTGAACAGCATGTTTCTAACCAACAAATTTTGGATCATGATCTTGTCATTTGGGTTTTCCTTTTTCCTCGCCTAAAAGAACTATGTTTTGAACACAAGTTTTATCTTTTTTTCTCAACACAAAATCTAAGTTTACTTCGGAACTTGTCTGAATCTTTTTTTGTATGTAGGTGTAGGGTTCAAGTTTGTACTTGAGCAAATCGAGTTGTGGATTGTAAGTTCACTTTGAAAGTGCTCAGTGTCAATCTTGGCTTCAACTGTTTTTGGTTGCCATTGTGATTATTGTGTGATTGTGGAGTACATTTATATTATTTGTATAATACATCAAAGCTATTATACCAAATTTGCGGATCATGATTAAATTAAGTACAAAGTTCAGCCATTAAATATGCAGTCTTAAAATTTTCATACCAATTTGCTTCGACTATATAGGAAACAACTACTGGTTTGATAATATAGAATCTAATAATAATTTGATTTCACTAAACGTAATATCGTCAACATTAAATTAATCTGACTATTGCAACATATACATCAATAATTTACTTTGAAATGTTTACGTAAGAAAACTGAACATCATAGTTAAGTCACAATTTTTTAGAAAATGAGACATTATTTTTTTCAATTGAAAGCTGTGGTCATAAATGCTTTAAATTGACATCTATACAATTACAGTTGTGAATGAGGCTAAATATAAGTCATTTTAATGAAAATAAATGAAAAAATGAAAAAATGAAAAAATGAAAAAATTTAAAATTGTACTTAATACCTTTACAATAGTATTATACTTCGAAATTGATAAATGTATATTTTTAAATCACCTCAAATAATTATTTTCCTTTCATATCTATTTTTAGATCCAAAATTCAATTAGAGAACCTAACTCACTGATCTAACATAAACCATGAAAACAAATCAATGATGCTTTAAAAGAATAGTCATGCATTGTGTATTTGATATTAGGTGGAATTTTTATGCATGAGATATCTTCACAGAAATACACCTTACAAATCTGTGTTTTGGATTGACTCCAGAGGATTTTAGAATGTGCATTCATTTTCAAACACACAAACTAAGTTTTTAAATAAAATGATGTTTTGTAATCCATACTAATTGTCTTATTTGTATGATTAATTTGTATTAAATATTATATTCAAATGCCGTGAAAATAAGGCCTATTAGTGTTACTGTATCATAGATTTTCAGACAAATATACATATCAGCATTTAATGTACATATTTATGTTGTATGAAGACACTATACAGTCGGTGGTTTTTGTAGTTGATTATTTCTCTTCATCAATATCATGTGAAAAAAAAAGATTTGAGATGTTCATATATCTGATTGAAGTACATGTAAAATGCATCCTAAAAAAGTTATGAACTGATGCAAGAAACATGCACAGGTATATATAAACACAAAATAGCTTACAAAAGATAAAGAGACTAGCCTAAAATTACTCTAAATCTGTGTGGGTGGATATATGTATGTACAAAGATGTGTGTATACACATACCTATTAAGAAATATTTAAAGAAAAAATTCGAATCACAATTCAATAAAACAGATTTTATTGCAGATAATTTTTCAAATTTGTTTTATTGGTGGAGTAAAATCATGAAGAATGCTTTTACACATGACTTTAATTTTTTTACATATGATTTAAATATTACTTATTATTATAATACACATCTCTATAATATATTCATATACCTTATAAATAAAATATTAAAAATTAAAATGACATAATATAATATATTCCAAAAAGGAAAAAGAAAAAGAAAAGTAGGATGATACTTCTTACAAATAATTGTTTAAATAAGTAATGTTTATTATCATAATTTTATTAAAAATTGATAAGGATATGGATGTTGAAAGTAACTCACTATGTCTGAGAACGTTTCAATCTTTGTGCTTAAAAGAAGTTAAAAAGAATTCAACCATGATATCAATTTCTGTAGTACTATCAACATCAACAATAATGAAAGAATCAAATGATTTTTTCATCCTAGATATATCAATAAGATCACATGATGTTAATTTCTTCATTAACAAGATTACAAGATATTGATAAAATTATATATGAATGTAACTACCATGTGTGGATATGAGATGCTGAATTTGGTGAAGCCAGTCTCTTGCAAAGCAGAGCTGGCTTGTGTGGTGGCAGAGTCAAGCTGTGCATATACTGCAACCGAACAATGACCCACAAGACATCCATGTGCTCATGTGAACTCTTCTTGGGGTTTCTCTTTGTGAATCATAGTGATTTTGGTAGCTATGGTTTTGGATTGGCTCTCTGGCATATGTGGGGAGTGCAAGGAGGTCTTGGTGTGGACTCTGCTGAAGGATTGACACACTGGAAATAAGCACTAGGTGGCATAACATGAAGGCAGGCTTGGTATTCTTGTTGGATCTCCTTGTGTAAGTTGTAGCTTTGCCGCTCTCTATGGCTTCACTTTTCCTATGGTTTACAGTGATGTGTTTCATAACATGACTCTTTTGATGTGGATTTTGTTCTTTATGCTCTGCAAACCAATATTTTATGAACAAAAAATTTCAAAAATAAAATGCAACTACTGCTCTGAAAAAAATTAGAAAATTGTATGTCATTTTGTTGAGTCAGAGAATTGTGGCAGCCTCACAATGTACAAAAAAGTAGGAATAAGTGAAATTCTATCATGATATTATATATATTAAGAACTTCAGGAAGGAAACAACAAGTTAAACTTACAATTGAAAAATAATCTGAATTATCACAATTCACATTTTTCTTGAAAATTATAGAATAAACACTTGCAATTTTGATTAACATGAAGTTTTGTCTTAAAAGGAAGCAAACCAAACAGTTCATAGTTTAATAAATAGTTTAAGATTCTACAGGAAAGATAGTAGTTAAGTCATACTTTTCTATAAGGATTTCACTTCTATTCACTTTAACTTTTGTTTCTTAAGTGCAATAATCAAAGGAAATTTACAGTATCATGAACAACTTAAAATAAAAATTTCTTATTTGCAGAATGCAATACAAATTATGTGTATTTTTATTTCCAACATGTGTATTTTGATATAAATATTTGTAATCAACATTTTTTAAAATCTGTAAACCATTTGGAACAAAATAAGTATATGAGGTATTTTTGAGAAATAGAATTTCAATTGCCTAAATATAAATCTTGATCTATTTTAAGATATTTTGTATGTTTGTTTGTGAATTGCTATTTCAAAATTCCAAACCATGATTCTGTACTATTTATTTCATATTTCATATTTCAAATTTCAAAATGTTTGATGTTAACATTTCAACATCTAATGAGATATTTACAAGACGTGCATCCCTGAAACATTTAGTGTTTTGGAGCCTCCCATCAAGATATATGGTATGTGTTTCTTGAATTGAAAGTGATTTCAGTTTTTAATTTAGGAAAAAGTTTTTTAATTCTTTAAGAGTATGTTATTTAGAAGGGATATTAAAATGAATGATTTAGTATTGTCACAAGTTGAAAAACTTTTGAATTATATTGTAAGGCATTTGTTTTATGGAAATTCTAATTAAGTGTACACATGTATTTTATATTGTAGGATGATAATATATTCAAAGCTTTATATTCAAACTCTTTATATTTATATTCAAAGCTATAGATTAAAGCATCATTTATTGAAGATGTCTTTATTGGAGGCAAAATTAGAGAGAAACAAGTGTATAGTGATATGTGGAGCTTTTATCCAATCTTCATTATATAAAGTGTTTTTGTGTGGATTTCCAAAAGCAAGTATAATATTTAACAATCATTAATCTTTTAGGTTAATATTTTAGATAGACTTGTTTTAATTTAAAAATTTGAATATGAATACTAGATCATATTAAAAATTAGAACTATGAGCTTTTCAAGGCACTTTTTGTTGGTTGGCAAATAACATAACTTATAAAAGACTAATATATATTAATATTTCTTAAATAAATATATTTTTAAGTTTATTATTAATAATATCAAAATATAGATTTTAGCATATTCATATTTGTTAAATTTTTTTTTATATTAATATTTGTTCTTCAAACTTAAAATTAAGATTTCAAAGAGTATATCAATTTAGATTGTTTGGATTATGTAAAATTTAATTATTATCTTTTTTTAAAATAAATTATATGCATGATAATATTATGATTTAATAATATTTTTTTAATTACAAGTTTTTAATTTTGTATTATGATATACTTTATAGGAACTTCTTTCATAGACATAGAAGAAGCTTATTAGAAAAATAATTTTGAGAGGTGATTTAATCTTGTTCAATTTGTAGTTATAATAAATTGTAACTTGGAGTACTTATATTACTAGATTGTATTTATAAAATTTGAGGTTTAGTAGTAGTATTTGATCTTATATATATTTGTACTTGTCAAAACTTCAAAACTTTTATAAATAATATTCATCTAATTTCAAAGAATTATTTAGAATATTACAATTATTTATTTATACTATAGTGGTCTGATGATTTAGACATGATGTTATGATCTAATATTGATGGATTACCATATGTAGGAAAAATAACCATCCAAAAGCAAATAGAATATATTTTTCATGGAGAACAAAAAAAATTCCATCTTCCATACAGTGTAACTAAATGGATTGATATTCCTTTTAAAAGTATCTAAGAAAGAATCAAAGGAGTGGAAGTAGTTTCAATAAGTTTCAAATCACTCAAATTCTAAATTTAGAATATAGATGGACAAGATGAAGTTTATGCCTTCTATGATCTTATCATCTCCAATTTAAATAATGCTAGAAGTATAAGACTTTTTATTTTGACATGTGCAATTATAACTACTAAATAAACTATAAAGGATATCAATAATATTAAGTATGAGATTCTATACTAATTATGTTTCTTATTTTCAAATATAAAAATAGTTGAAATCTATAAGCCTTACGTGACTATAGTATTTATTCATATGGATTCTTTATCAAAATCTAACAATGTTGAAGGACATATTGAAGAAATATTAAAGATTATAAAAGATTTGTTTGCAAATTTGTTTAAATTTTCTTCTAAAGAATGTTTTGTGATAAGTCATTCTACAAGAATGATTAAACCATTAGTAGAATATGTAGTAGATGACATATGTACAAGACTTATAGAAGTCCCTCCTATTTATGAAGCATATGCTCAAATGGAAGAAGAAATTACTAAGTGGACAAAGGTTTATCATTTCAATACTATCATCAACTAGAGTGATTTTGTAAATATACACCTTGACATGAAATATGGAACATTGAATATTTTTTTAAAATTATTAAGAGATGTACAAAAGATTTATAAAGTAGTAGCTTTAGAATTACATGAAGGTGGACATATCATCTTCTTTAAAGATTTGAAAAATACTATTATAATAAATCCAAATTGGTTTTGTACATAAATAATAGATTCTATTTTTAGTATCAATAAAAAATATCTTGATGTACATATATTAAGTCCTTTAATAAATAAGAAGAATTATACAAATAAAGATAGTCTAAAATTAGTGCTTATAAATTCATTCAATAATATAAACAAGACTTCTAAGAAGTGCTCAAAAAGAAATTTTGGTGTTAGCATTAAAGATGTGATATATGTTATTATCAAAATAAATATATATTATAAAGAACATTGTAGTGGAGGTATAAATAAAAAAATAATATTTATTCTAGTAATATTAAAAGATGAAGATGGTTTTGTTCATGAAGGTGGATGTTAATTATAATAGAATGTGATTGCAACTTCATCAAATCAACCGAAGATATATAATAGTCATTGCTTCCAATATGAAGATTAAATACAAATACTTTTTACACAAGATTTTTTCTCTTATATACAAGTATGATGGATTTATTTTTTATTTTTAAAATTTAAGCATGAGATTTATTGGACTTAAAATATCAAGTTTTATATAATTTTTTCTTTATATATTTAAAACAAAGGAATAATACTATAATTTTAAGTGATTTTTGAAAGAAAATTTGGTTTAAATCTTATTTTTTATTTAGAAATTTTTTTTGGTGGCCTTTATAAAAAATAGTATAGAAGTTTTAGTAGAGCATAGTTGTTGTGTGATGTATAGTGATTATGTTAATAGCTACATTGATATTATGGTACAATCCACCAAAGAGTCTACAAAGACTATATAAATTATAAAGTATAGATTGATTAAGCTTATCCATAATATATGTAATTTATCAACTTTTGGTTGTGAAGGTGTGATATTGTGTGAGAGCATACTAAGACCTCTATGTATAGAAGAGCTTTGATTGTATAGGATTATCAAGACTAAGCTATTAAAGAAGATGAGTTGATTGAAGAAATATTTTTAAAAGAAGAATTTGAGAATTATATCCACCATTATAAATAAAAAAAGAGATGAGGTTGTAGACAAAGTCATTAAGCACATGGATAAGAAGTTGAATGACATGCAATGCAAATTTTTAGTAGAAATTTCAAAAAGTACTACCAAAGTAATCAATCATTCAATTCAATCATAATAAGTTCAAGTACCTTCATATGTATATGTTATAACAAAAGATGCAAGAATAAGTGAATGGTTGATTAATAGCTTAGTATCACAATTGAAAATGGTGCAATTGCATGTGATATATGAATACAATATAAAAATACACATAGTTGAGAGGTAAAAAGATATTGCTTTATTTTTGGAAAATAAAACCTTGTATGGTGCTCATCCATATGTGATTTGGAGATTAAGAATCATCACCATGCTAATAAAAATGAGTGTATATGGAGCAATAAGTCTTGGATCTATGGTGCTTGATTTAAAAAAATCACTCTTTTGAGGTATGTCCTCCATTATACAAAATGTGTTATCAAATATGTTAGATAATAAAGGCACTTCAAGCACTCAAGTTAATCTTTTGGAATTAAAGGATTTACTTAAAGAATCAAAAGTAAGGATTGCTTATCAATGGCTAATAAACTTTTGAAAAGATCACGACTTGAAAGATATTTTTTTGGCTTATAAAGGATTATGTACACAAATAAAAATAATAAGTTTGCATGGCTTTGTAAGAGACATATTGATGAAGGATATGAAAGAGAAATATTGCAATTGTGTCTATTTAGTGTCTCAAATTAGAGATAATATATATATATATATATATATATATATATAATATAGCTAATATGATGATAATTTCAGTTTCCAAGTTTGAAGATCAGATTAAATTAAACCAATATCTTTAGATGGATGTCAAGTATTGTCATATTTGGATCCTAATTAGAGTGATTTTAAATATGGTATCAATATCAAGTATATATTTTGGCTTGACAATTAATAGAATATTTAAAAATTATAAGATTAGATTATTGTTTTAACTATATAAGGCCCAACATCCTTAAAAGAAGAAATTTTTTTTTTAGTATAATTGATGTTCATTCTTTGAATATATTTGAAGCATATCAAACTACATTCTTTGAATAAAAGTTTGTGAGCATTTTAGAATAGTATTTTGAGGTAAAAACTTATATATAAATTTCATCAATATTTATTATATAACTATCAAAATAAATATAACAAATAGAAAAAAAAAAAAAAAAAAAAAAAAACCACCTCAATTTTATTACCCTGAAAAACCATAAATAAGTCAATAATAATTTTGAATCATGGTAGTACATGGAAATATAATTATTGTTCATTTTTTTGATAAAACGCTGAGTCAATTCATATTAACATAGTAATATCTTATAAGAACATTCTATCTTTCTTTCATGTTTTATAGCATTGATAAAATATTTGAATTTTGAAACACTAACCTATGGTAGATGGATGGTGGCATGTAATATCCACCTACACATAAACTTATTTCATGAAGTGGGTTGTCACCTTATTATATTTATTAGGATATAATATAGTAAAATCTAGATAATGACTACCAGATGTTGATGCTAGTTCTACTATTGCCATGTATAAATAAAATTGAGCTAAGATGAGACTATAAGATTAGGATGCCAATTACAAGGCCTTAGTTTGTTGAAAGATCATGTATGCATTCAAAATAAGATACATCCAATGTATTATTATCAATTTCAAACAAAATATGTTGATGCTTCAATTCTATGGATAAAGGTTTCAACAATAAAATTATACTTACTACAAATCCTTAAAAATGAGAGAGATATGTGAATCAATAGATTATATATAGTGAGTGACTAAAACACTACAATGTTGCATTTATATTTTAAACTAAATTTTGTAAGATTTAATAAAAGTCAAATGACAAATGATTCTTGTGATCTTGGAGTAAATCATGTTCAAAGTCAAAAGCTAATTCTTCCATGATCTCCATACAAAACTTAAAATTCTTTTATAGGATTAATTATAATTTGATTGATTTTATGGATTTGAAGAAGTTGGTATTAAAATGAATTTTGCCTTATTTCATATATTTTACTTTTATTAAAACATGTGCTTTAATAAATGTGATATAATTATGATTAAAATATTAAATATTGAATTAACTTATCTACTTGAATATCAATACTAAATGATTGAAATTTTGCCATTCAAGTGCATCTTTTATTTATTTGCACTTTTTTCACAAAGCGAGTTTCTTCTTTTATATTTATAAATTTAATTGAATCTAAACTATTTTTTTTTTAATTTTCTAGAAGAATCCAAATAAACCTTTGATTCTTTTAATAATAACATATAACTTAACACAAATGGTACATGAGATAAAAAAAATAAGACTTGCAATGAAGATCAAAATATTAAAAAGAAACCACAAATGATAATAAAAAATAATTTCAAACACCATAAATAATTTAATTAGCATAATCTTATTTCTCAAAACCATCTTAAAAAAAAACTTATCAAGAATAAAGTGAATAAGGTAGATTAAAACTTAACAAGGATAGAAATAAAAAAAAAAATGAGGTATATTTGTTATAATTTATTAATCTATTAGATCTATCTTAGTGGTTTAACTCTCAAGACTATAATTATTCAATGGAGTATTTTAGAAGATTATCTTTGTATCTTACCTACTAAATCCATGGTAGACTAATAGTATAGTTTAGAGTACTATGCTTAAATTTTGTCCATTGTATCACACACATATAAAAGAAGAAGATTTTAGGAGATTCTACTTGCTCTTAGAAGGTTTCAAGAAGGTCCTAGTAGATCGTAGTAAATTCCAAAAAGATTTCAAAAGATCTTAGAAGATTCTAGAAGATCTTAGATAGTTGTAGAAGATTCTTAAAAGCATAGATATTTTAAGAAGTTCCTAAAGAAGAATCTTAGGCTTGCTTCACTTCCAAGCATTAAGAAAATTCTTCAAAAAGCTTCCTTACACCTAATACATATAAGAGTTAAGGCTAAGGGGAACTTTAGTTTCAACAATATAATCTTTATGGCTTAGCTTAGACCTTTTGGTCTTATTCTTATATCTTGCCATAGCTCATTGTTTGTGATATAAAATAAATTTTTTTAATTTTAATTCTTTAAACTTTTAGAGTCTTGTTCTACTTAACTGGTATATCTATAACAACTTGTTGAGATTGATATAATACAATATTAAAACTTGGTTTTTTTGAATGGAGAGCAGATTATCCTTCTTCTTATAAATATTATCGCATTTTAAAGATTACAGATTTTTTTTAAAAAAAATAAAATTATTTTTGATTTTTTATATTTATTTTTTCTTATTTCATTTTTATGGTAGGAAGTAAAAAATTCTATATGGTGGATTTCAAAAAAGCCAAATTGGATTAAATTATAAATATTCTTGAAGCATTGAAAGTCAAAATAGAAACCTTATTTAAATAAAATGAAGAATTTTATATGACCATACATAATGGTCAAAGAATAGAATCATCTCAGCTACTATTACAAGTCATTTTAGAAATTCTATCACTAAAGCCAGCTTCATTAGAAGATGTATGTATTTGAAATGGCAATTCAATATCAATAATAAAAAAATAAAAAATTTGTGTCTTAGAAAAGATTCATAGAATTTGTTATAAGTTTTGTGGCTTTATAAATCAAGTACAACTTATCATTTTATTCTAAACTCAACGATATTCGATAGAAACATTTTATATTAGTCTATTTGGAACCTTGCTCTTAGATCAAGCTTTGTCTTAGTTTCCTCTATTTTTGAAAAGAATTCTTTCAAATTGCATAATTTTAAAATATATTTGGTAATATTTATAAAAATATTTGTAAAAATATGATAATATTTATTTTTCCACAATTAAAATCTAAGCTCTTTGATAGAGAATATATTTTGTATCTGTTTACACTTTAAAATTTTGGTAATTAGCATATGATATCAATTGAGGTGAAAACATATTGATAAGTTAGTTTTATTAAGAATTATAAGATAATATAAAGGATCTATTTTTGTTTATGTTTGATCTTCAAATTCTTAATAAAGCCATCAATTAAGCTATGAAATGTAATAACTTGTTATTTGAACGTCATTAAGATAAATATCTATTGCCTACACCATGACTTTACACCAATTATTTAGTATCTTTTATATCTTCCAACTCTTATAAATATTAGTAAGTAGAAGATATGCAAATTGATGTGGTTTGTTTCAACCCTTTTTTTGAATAAGAAAAGAAGTGTCAAAAAGAACACAATGTCAGGATAGAGAGAATTTGTCTCAAAAAATCACCGGGCTTTTGGTTGTCACTAATTACTCAATCAAATTTCAAGATAAGAAAAATTATAAATTTGTATAAAATTACTCCTATAAGAATAATTATATCAAATACATAAATCCTCAATACGCAAAAATATCCAAGTATATGGTAAAATATTATAAATCTTATGTATCCTTAAAAGAGATTTTTTCCAAATTCCAATATTTCATATCTTTCAATTGGACCATCCAAATGGTTTTAAATTTTATATGAAGTACTGATATACTTTTGACAAATATCACATCAAATTTCAATTGTAGATTCAATATGGATCTTGAAATATTGCCAAAATCTTAATTATAGCTTCAAACCTTTGTTTATTGATACCTATATGTAAAACTTTTCATATCTTATAAACTAAATGCTCAAATGCTATAAAAATTGGTATACAGCTTTTTAGCATAATAATTCATCTTTTTAGAAATTTTTAGACAAAAATTTATTTGGAAGCTCAAGATATGGTAGAAATCATCACTATCAACAAAATAGTCTACTTACTGCCTTAGAATTGGATGTGTTGTCTTTAACTTCTAATATTTCTTTTATTTGAATTCTAAATATAATGATTTTTTCATATAACATACAAGCTTTAAAATCACCTTTCCAATTGCACTTCTTAATCTCTAAAAATTCTTGTGCAATTCCTTGTATCCTCAAAAAAGTGATAATATATCTTAAATCTACACCTTAATTTTAAATGGCTATATTTCTTCCACTTCAATTCTAAAGTCCCTAATTTTTGTATATAAATATTTGTCTAAAATCTAAACTATATAATTTTTGCTTCTTCTTTCTAAATGTCTTCTTTGAAGTTGCCAAAACTTTTAAAATTGGTTATAAATGATCTATTGAAAGTCCATTGAACATGACTACTAACCAATGGAGATGAAGTCTTCTATCCTTTGCTATCATCTCTCCATATTTTGCTTTCATCCTTCCAAGTGAACTTCTTAGTAGCTTAGATTTTAACCTTTAGGCCTCAAATCTCCTCTCAAAGCTTCATACTAAACATCTAGATCCCATATAATTTAAACGCTATAATCAAATTAGAAAAAACAAACCAAAATAAAAAAATTTATATCAATTCTTTTAAATTACTTTATCAACCATTCTAATACATATTAAAACTTATGAACATATTACATATTTTGATTGGTTTTTACATATTATAAGCAATTATAATATAACAATGGCTTGTATGTATATTGCAGAGAATCTAGCTACGAGGCTAATAATTGCTACAAAAAGTGTCAATATATATATTGAATAAAAAACACGTCCATATCATCAAATGCCTTGAGTGAAAACAAGGGCATCCATCTACAATAAGGACCATGTGGTTGGATTCTTCTACTCTACAAATCAAAAAATATCATGTATTATCATCTAATTCTTCTTGTTGTTTTTCTATACTAGTATATTTGGGTGTCCAAAAACTCAAAATCCTTGCTTTAGTAGATTTAAGAGCCTTTACTTGCTTTATTGACTTAAAATTTTTAAAAATCTATAAAATTCTTATAGTTAAGAAATCCAAGGTTGTTCATGTAGAAGACATAGATAATTAACTCTTATCCTTTGGAGATGTTATTTATAAAACTAGTCCGTTAGAAGTAATATCAAAGAATCATAGTAGCTACATTATATTTAATATTATTAGGTTTCTATCTAATTCCATTATTCTAGGACTTTCTTAACTTAAAAAATATATCTATCATATAGATTGGATATTCTATAAAATAAAATATTCTAAAATATAATCATTTATTATTACTAAGCTTGATAGAGAATACCATACATTTCATAGATCTAAAATCATAAAATTTCTTTTTATTGGAACTAGAGCTTTTCATAAGAACAACTAAAAAAAAATACTCTTTTTGTTGTTTATGCAACTCCAACATCTAAAGTGGCAAGTATTTCAATAATTCTTTTATAAGAGTATAAAGATTTTAAGGATATATTTAAAAAAAATATAGACACTTTGTCAAAACATTGTCCATATAACTATACTATTGATCTTTAAGATGGTGTATAACCACCTTTTGGTCTAATTTACAATTTATTACAAAACAAGCTTACAATATTGAAGGAATATATTGACAAGAATCTAGCAAAGAATTTTATTTGACATTAAAATTCTCTTGCTAGTACATTTATATTTTTTGTAAAGAAAAAATATGGATTTCTATGGATATGCATTAACTACCAAGGTTTCAACAAAGTCATGATAAAAAGTCGTTGTCCTTTGCTATTGATATTTGGACTCCTTGACCAATTAGATCAAACTAAGATCTATACAAAAATAGATCTTCATAGAGCTTATAATCTAGTATGTATAAAAAAAAAGGGACAAATAGAAGATTATTTTTTATATAAGATATGGATACTTCAAATACAATACCATATCTTTTAGTTTTATAAATATAGCAATCATTTTCTAACATTTGATAAACAATATATTGTATGAATTTCTTGATGATTTTGTTATATGCTATTTGGATGATATCTTAATTTATTTTAAGATTCTAAAAAAAATTTAAATAACATATCCATCTTATTTTACAAAAATTATAAGATATTGGATTATATGCCAAATTAAAAAATATATGTATTTCATGTATTTCAAGTAGAATTTTTTAGATATATCATCTTGAATGAAAGTTTAATAATGGATCTAAAGAAAATTAAGATCACTAACAACTAGACAATTTTAAAATCAATACATGATATCCAATGTTTTTTTAGATTTGTAAACTTCTATAAGATCTTCACCAATAATTATTTTCAAATAGTTACTTTGATTATATATTGATATGCAAGGATAAGCTCAAATAGAAATTAGAAGCTAAGAAAGTCTTTGAATGCTTGAAAACAACATTCACTACAATCCTTGTCTTGATTCATTTAAATTTTTTTAAGCTATTTTTTTATAGAAATCAATATTTCAAACTTTATATTAGAAGTAATCTTATTACAACTTAACAGAGAAAAGAGACTACATCCAATTGTATTCTATTTTAAAAAATTATTGGCTACAAAAATTAATTATAAGATCTATAATAAGAAACTTCTTATTATTGTAGATTCTTTCTAAGAATGGTGCCATTTGCTTGAAGGCACTTTATATCTAATGATTGTGTATATAGATTAGAAGAATCTTGAATATTTTGCATTGACTTATATTTTAAATCATCTTTAAGCCTCTTGGAGTATATTTCTATCTTATTTTGACTTTAGCATCACATATCAACTTGAAAAGAAACAAGAATTGTCAGATGTTTTGTCGAGACAATTAAACCTTATATCAAAAGAAAAAAAGATAGCATACAATTAACAATAGGCAATACTCTTAAAACCTAAGAAATTTTGTATTTAAACAATTGCTATACCAATTCTAATAGATTCTTTGATTCTTGATCAAATTTGTGCAACCTTGATTATATATTTGTATATATATATATATATATATATATATATATATATTAAATATTATTTCAATAATATTTATAATGATTCAAGTAAATTCAAGTCTAAAGAAGGTCTCTTCTATTTTGAAGAATGTCTATATATTCCAAAAGAGCCATTGTACCTTCATATTTTCCTAATGGATCATGATTTTTTTAATTATGAGACATTTTAGATTCAATAAGACATTGGAATTTATTTTTAGAGATTTTTAGTAGCATCAAATGTAGAAAGTTGTTAAAAAATTTGTTTTCTTGAGCGACACATGTTTTAGATTAAAGAATCCTGGGCATTGTCTATATAGACTTCTTTAATTGCTACCAATTCTAAAGCAACCATGGTCTTCTATCTCTATCAACTTTATTACAAACTTTCCACCATTTAATTTTTTTAATATCATATATATAATATCAATCAATTTATCAAGAGGGCATATTTTATTTTTTACAAAAAGATCTTTATTAGTGAAAAAATAGCCAATTTTTTTATTAATAATATTTATCAATATCACGGATTACCAAATGATATAATATCAAATCAAGGACCATAGTTTGTGTCCAAGTTTTGGAAGTCACTTTTTGAATTTTTTTAAAATAGATATTAAGCTTTTCTCAGTATTTTATCTAAAATTTGATAGCCAAATGGAATAAGTCAACCAAATCCTAGAGTAGTACTTAAGATGCACTATCAATTACTAACAAGACAATTGGACATCTTACTTTTTTCTAATCGAATTTGCCTACAATAATATGAATCATGCATCTACTCAATAGACTCTATTTTATTCTAATTATAGTCACTATCTAAAATTGGATATATTATCTATTAATATATTTAAAAATCTAGTAGTATATGATTTTAGAAATCAAATAGCTATATTCAAGCTACCTTGAAACTTCAATTAGAAAAAGCTCAAACATGCTTCAAAAAATTAATTGACACATAGAAGAAGAAAAAATGTCTATTTCAAGTTGGCAATAAAATATAGTTTCTTTGATACAATATAAAGACTATTCAATCATTTCATAAATTAGACTATTGGAGGTTGGAATTATTTCTTATTCAAAAATAAATTAATTTTATTGCTTATTGATTGAAACTACTAGTATCTATGAAAGTACATCATATTTTTTACACCTCTCTTTTAAAATCTTATAGGAAACCAAGCACATCAAGAAGAATACAACTATCATTGCCTTATTTTGAAGTAGATATCCATAAAGAATTTGAAGTAGAAGAAGTACTTGATTTAAGGCTAAGGCAAGGGCAATTGGAGTACTTTGTACATTAGTATAATTATAACATTAATGATTGTATATAGAAGCCAGCTTCAAATTTAATCAATGTGTCATAAAAGACACATGAATTTTATTGATAATATCTTTTTAGATCTAAAATAGCAACACATGTTAGATAATACTTCCATTTAACAAATCCAAATATGGTTCATTTTAAACTTTGCAATTTTTTTTGTAGAAGGAGTGGAAATAATTCCAAAAGTTTGAAAGCTCAAGTTTTGTATATATATAAACTAACAAATCTAAAAGTAGTCCTATTCTATTTTAAGATTATAACATGTCTTTAATTTAACTTGTATAAGTAAATATGAATAGTTAAGAAGATAATACCATGCCAATTAGGCCATTTCAACCAAGTATTTCATGCCATTGACTTTGAAATGAAGAACCGCCTAAACTAAAAGATGCCAAAGAATATCCAATAGCTACTCTATAGCAATCATCATCAAAATAGAATATGCCCATAAATGATAACTTAAAGCAATTTTTGAAAGATGTTTTTGTAATAAAGACACAAAAATTTATACTTAATTTATGGTAGAAGGTATTCGTCACTATTATTTGTTGTAAAGATTAATGAATCTTTTGACTCATAAAAGATAATTTGAACATGTGGTAGATACCATGCAATTGTTACGGATACAACATCTATTCTAATAATTATTTAAATAACATAGATAGATAGAAGTAAATTAATCTAATAATATCTTATAAAATAGCTTTCTAGAAGCTTTATAGATATAATTACATCTTTATACTTAACATAAATTTATTTTCAATTAATTATCTATTTTTTTTAAAGATTTATTCCATATTTTTAATATAATGTTTGTCCATCTTTTTTATCTTGTCAATAGTCTTAAAAGATAATATACAATCTTGTTTCAATCTAATAAGTCCAATAGATAATATATTCTTTTTTAAACTAAGCGGAAGCATTTTTTTTTAAATCCATTATAATCCCACTTTATAATAGTATGTAATAAAAACCTTAAGGTTTTGAAAATTCTCATTTAATAATGGCTTTTTTTTCAAATTATTATGACTTCTTTTATGATTGGCACAAATAATTAAAAATTGAATTGCTTTCATCTTATTTTAGCTTTTTATTCTTGCATAGGCTGAATTATCATCTATAACCTTTGTTTCTACTTATGTGGTAGTAGTATATGATTATTCTAATATAATAGGATATGTAGACATATCTTGTATAAAAAAATGTTCATGAATAATATCTTCTATTAACACCTTGATATTTAGACAAGCCCTATATAAATCTCTCTTTGAATTATTTGTTGATCTTATCATCTATCCATGTTTAATATCATTAGGCCATTTTTTCTTTTTATATAATTCTTTTAATATTAAATTGATTTTGGAACCATGATGAATTAATACTACAATTGGTTCTTCTAACTTTCATAATTTTATTAAAGTTTTTGTAGTAGCCTTCATCCAATGATTTTGAAAATAATGACTAGATGGTTGAATTCCATTTCTTTTTTTTTTAATAAGTCCAACTCGTAAAACATCTCCTAAAACTTGCATTCTAATTTCTTCATCCATACTATTTCTTATTATCTTTATTCCTTGTATATTTGATGTCATAGTATCTTCTATAGATTGTCATTTTTTTATTTTTTTATTGTATCAATAATAACTTCATGAAATTCATGCTTTGTAATCCCTAAAATCTCACCAATTGTAAATTCAATCTTTTCTCCTAAAATCTATTCTTTTGATATCTTCTTCAAATCTATAGTAGCCTCAATATTTGATTGTAATTTGTAAGCATGAATCTTTTCTTTCTTTTTTATTTTTATTTTTATTTTTTATAATTTATTTTTTCTTTTATAGAAATATTCTCTATTTCTTCTTTATACATAGGATTTTTTTTGTTGTCTTGTTTTTTCACCTCTTATAGTTTTTTTTGATGGTCCTTCATTATTTTCATTTTTTTTTTTTTTTTTTTATTTTATTTATTTTATTAATGTTTCATATTGATTCCTTGCAATATGAGCATATACCAATAATCCATCTACTAGATCATTCCACTATGTAATTTGTTAAATATTATTACCAATATATTTAAAATCATCTGTAGTAAAATTTTTTTTTCTAATATAATTCATTGCACTTATCTACAAAAAACTAAATTCTCTTGGAAGTTCAAAATTTTTACTTAAATATTTGCCTTAATTTGCTTCTATCTAATATATTGATGCTTCATTATTTGAGATTGTATGTACTTTGAAAGCATCTCTCACAAATATCTTCATTCCTCTTTTATCAAAATTTATTTCTAATTTTTTTTCACTTCTTTTAAATATATCATATCATTTTTTTTAAAAATAACTCCTTTGCATAGTGCCTCTGTAAAATCTTTACACTTCCTTTTTAAATGATTTATGCTATCACATCACATGCATCTATGCTCTACTCTTTCTATTGATTCTAATTTTTGTCTTATTGATACTCTTGATGATAGATCCTTTTCTTTAAGTTTTATAAATTTTATTTATAAATCTCTCATCCTACATATGATTTCATCTATGTTCATTTCTCCTTTCTTTGATGTAGACATTAAAGGTTGAATCATAGATGTAGAATGGTTAATAGGCAATTTTATCTTAGATGCTTACAATGGTCTTTGAATATCCATCCTATTCTTTCTCATTTTTCTTTTTGCAAGTATTCTTATTTACTCTTCTACTTCAATCCAATTTGATGTCAATCCTTCTTCTTCTTTTTTATCTTTAAACAAAATTTTTAATTTTTTTTACAACTCTCTATCAGCTGCTTGAAGAAAAAGTTCTATTTTATTTGGATCTAACAATTGCTTCTCCTTCTTTGATAAATGAGAATATTATCTTTCAAACTCTCTCAATAATTTTATTACTTGAAGATCCTTCTTAAATCTTTTAATCTATTCAAAAAATGAATTCTTTGTAATTTGATTACTATCTTCTAAAAAATACTCATCCTTCAATGCTTGAAAAAATTTCTCTCATGAACCTTTAGAATGTCTTATAATGGACTTCACATGATTTCTTATCTTTGGTGCAATAGCCAATTCAAATAATTGAACCATCTTTTTCTTAGAAATATGCTTCAATGCCATTTCTTTCACATAATACCTTAAATATTTTGTAATATCTTTCCCTTCAAATTGATCAATCTTATCTATAACTGCTTATAATGCTTTATTTGTCATATTTTTTTTGCAATCTTTAATCTATTGCTGTTGCATGAATAAAACACATACTTCAAATATACTTATAAAGTTAGAATCAAAATACATACCTTATTTTCTATTAATATTTTTATTTGTAGCTCCATTTAAAGTACCACCTATAGCTCTTCCTTCCATTCTCTTATCTTTTTTTTTCTATAATTCAAATAAATCAAAAATTTAATTATTGTCTATCTTAAGTTTTTCATATCATATTTCTTAAATATATTGTAATATATAAAATCTTACTTGAAAGTGCACAAAGCACCTAGTTATAGAAGATAAAAAAGAAATTGTAACAACTGTTAGAAACATATACTTTCGAAGTTCACAAAATCTTTTAAAACATTCTAGAAGCTTTCAAGTTAATGGAAGTTGCTTGGAAAGCTTTCTAGTTGGTAGAAGTAGCTCAAGAAGCTTTCTAGTTAGTAGAAGTAGCTCAAGAAGCTTTACAATTGGTAGAAGGAGCTCGAAAAGTTCCAAATTGGTAGAAGCTGCTTAAGAAGTTTCTTAAACAAAAATATATATTGGAATCAAGGCTGAAGAGTTCTTCAATCTTAACAACGCATCTCTTGGAATTCCAACTCACCTTTCTTGGTATTATTCGTATACTCATCTAGTTAATTCTAATCTTTGTCGGTTTCTTCTTGAAACCTTCTTCTAAATCAAGTTTCTTATTTTGTATTCTTATATCCTTGACAGTTTGTCAAAACTAATCTCATCTTAAATATCACAGATGAATCCTTCTTGTTAAAGAATAGATTATTTTTCTTCGTAAAGGTTTACCAATGCTTTACAGGTTGTGGATTATCCTCTTCTAAGCTGATATTTTCTTCATCATAATATTAGAGCTTTATTTCTCTTATGATAGAGTGGATCACCCCTCTCCTTGAAAGTCTTAAAGCATCTTAGAGGTTGTAGATTACCCTCTTTTAAACTGATATTATCTTCTTATAGATTCATTTTTTTTTTTTTTTTTTTTTTTTTTTTTTTTTAAAATGGCTAGAAATCAAGACATTAATATGATGAAATCTTTTGAGTCTAAATTAGATATTATTATAAGAATTTTTACTATTTTATTTACCAAGATTATAAAGATTAAAAGAATTATTATAAAACTTCATAACAATACAACATTTGGAGTACCACAAACTAAATTGCATCCACCTCTAATTTCTGTACTTGAAAATGTAGTATTACCTATATTGCGCTAAGGAAATCTACTTATTCAGCAAGACAAAGAGTCTAGAATTAGTCTTCTAGAGAAATATGATGATACACATTCAAAGTTTCAAAGATTTATTAACCAAATTTGATTGATAATAGTTCTACAGCCTGATACTTATTTGACACAAGAATCACAAATTGAATTGATTGGCATCTTATTTATGGGACAAGTATTATTATAATTTGTTCTCTTGTTTAAAAAAAAATCACCAATTTTAAGTAACTTTAAAGTTTTTATGGAAGTATTTATAGAAGCATTTGGAGAACATAATAAGACTCGTTGGAAAACAATTAAAATCCAAGCATTTCAATAAGAGGTATGCTTTACATCACTCTATGCATTTAATTTTAGGGAGCTAATATGTTATATCAATTGGAGCAAAGAAGCCTTGATGAATCAATTCTATTGAGGATTAAGAAACAATGTGAAAGATTTGTTATTATTACTTCTGGATCTAGAATTGTTTAATGAAGCCATCAACCAAGCCATGAAATGTGATAAGTGATTATTCCAACATTGTCAAGATCAACATTCATGGGCTTCAACAAGACTATGCAATTTAACACACGCTTGCTATATTAACAAGCAATTTGAATTCACATTTAGAAGTAAAAGATATACAACTTGATATAGTATATTTTAAATCTCTTAATTTATAAGAAAAGAAGCATTGGATGAAAGAAGATCTATGCTTGTATTATGGCAAGGAAAGTCACAAGGTTGGTAATTATCTAAAAAAATAAAATCGATGCATTACCAAAATCAATAGTGCAATTGTTTAAGAAAATAAAGATGTTTAGCCATAGTAGGGACTATTGTCGTATTATAATTGCTTATAATATGTAAAATCCACTCAAAATGCATAATATATTTATAAGTTTAGATGTATGTTAGAATAGTTAGTAAAGTAAATTAAAGGGAATTAATATAAGAAACTTTATTTTAGATTTTACTTACTTTGGTTATGGGGTTTAAATTTTATAGAACCTAAATGTTTAGTATGAAGCCTAAAGATGAAGAATTAAACTACAAAGAGGCCTATTTGGAAGGATGAAGATAAACTGAGGATGAATGAAGACAAGGGATGAAGTTCTTCATCCCTATTGATCGTATACCATGCCCAATGGGCTTTGAAGAGGCTACCTACGACCTTAAGAAGGATTTTGGCAACTTCAAAGAGACCATTAGAAAATCAGAGACTAGGATTAGAAAGCTTGTTTTTTGGACTACAATTTTGGTGTTAAAATTGAAGGATTTGGAGTTGTAATGAGGGAGGAGTAGGCGCTTGAAGTTGAGGTGTACAAATTATACCTACTGTCACTCTTTTGAGGATTGGAAGAGTTGTACAGAAGCTTTTGGAGATTGAAAGGTGCGGTTGGAGAGGGGGTTTTAAGATCTACATCTGATGTAAAAGAATTATTACATTTGAAGTTTTAAAGAAGGAGATATTGGGAGTCAAAAGAAACAGATTGAATTCCAAGGCAATAAGTAGGCCATTTTGTTGATAGTAATGGGGTTTTCAATATCTTGAGTTTTTGGACGAATTTTTGTCTCAAAGTTTCCAAGAAGGTGTATTATTATGTTTAAAAGCTATATATCAAATTTTTATAGCATTTGGACTTTTAGATTATAAGATATAAAGAATTTAGTACATAGGTGTTTATAAACAAGGGTTTGAAGCTATTGCTAGGATTTTGGCAATATCTAAAGATTGGTAATGAATCAATGGTTGAAATTTGTAGTGATAGTTGTAAAGAATACATCAGTACTTCATGTAAATTTGGAGTGGATTTAGACACCTGCATTAAAAGTTATGGATTATTGAAATTCAAAAAAAATTCCCTTCTTATGGGAGAATGAGGGTTTAGAGCATTTGTTATGTTTTGAGTGGTTTGATAAAATAAGACTTGTGTATTGGATGTAATAGCCCTATGAAGGAGATTTTATATAAATTTGGAGGCTTTTATTATACTTGAATCTTGGTTGAGTAATTAATGGCAGCTAAAAGCCCAACGCTTTTTTGAGGCAAATTCTCTCTACCACGACACCCTATAGTTGGACAATTCAACATTACAAAATTATCTAGGTTCCTCTCTTTCTGCTCAATGTACTCATTGCTTTACAATTTTTTTGTGTTTTGGCCCTTAGAAGCTTCAAATAAATGCATTATTGGATTTAGGGGTATCCGCTTGTATTTTAGATTAGATATTTGTTAAGCTTTATAAAATTCTTTTAATATAGAAATCCAAATATGTTCATATAGAGGTAATAAATGGGCAATTTTTATCCTCTCATAGTGTCACCTATAAAACAATGTATATAGAAGTATTGTTTGAAGACCATAGCAATCAAATTGTATTCAATGTTATTAGAACTCCTTCAAATCCTATTATTCTTAGACTTTCTTGATAGAAAAAATATAATCCATCTATAGATTAGAGGTGGTAAAGAATAACATTTTGAATAGAAATCTATACAAGAAAACTTTGTAAAAAGTCACATATTGGTAAGCCTTTATTTGTTGGAGCAAAATCTTCTATAAAATCAGCTAAAAAAGATATGTCATTTGTTATTTATACAATTCCAACTAAAGAAGATATGACTTCATTGTCAAGTATTCTAGAGCAATATAATAAATTTTAAGATATTTTTTAAAATAAGAATGTTGATATATTACTGGAATACTAACCATATGATTGAGCTATAAATCTTTAAGAAAGAACGCAACCATTATTTGGCCCAATTTATAATCTTTCTCAAAATGAGCTTTCAGCATTGAAGGATTATATTCATAAAAACCTTACAAAGAACTTCATCAAGCATTTAAAGTCTCCAATAGATGCATCTATATTCTTTGTGAAGAAAAAAGATGGTTCTTTACGTTGTCCGATAGAGAGAATCTACCTAGGAAAAACACTCGATTCCTAGCAACTACTAGAATTAGCGAGGAATATAGAAAGAAACCATATAAGTATCTTATATAATTATACAATATTTATTCAAGCTTCTACTTTATACTTGTATTAAAATTATATAAAATTTATATAAATACAAAATATAATCTTTTATATAATACTTATATAAATATAAAGTATAATCTTTTATATTATACTTATATAATAATTATATAAATACTTAATATAAATACAAGTATAAATATTTATACAATATATATAAGCAGAGTATATTTATATTCAAGTATTCCTCAAAATACAATCACATATGAAAAATACAAGTTATATAACTAACTGAAACTAAATAAATTACTAAAAATTCATCCAAATGCCAAATCAAGTCTGCTTATAGTTTATGGAAAGCTAATAATATATTGTAAAACCTATCAAATTTCACAAACAGAGGTCTTATTATTTAAAAGTTATGGCTAATTGAAGTAGGTATTAAAAATTTTCAGCAAATTGCAAAGATAGCAAAGCTCCTCTAACTTCACTTTCTGTTGTGATCACTTGTTTTTTCCAAATTGAACATGCAATAGCTTTTTGAAAAGCTCACTTCATTATCTAACTTGTCTTTGAATCTTGCGCATATACCTCTCAACCTTCAGATTTTATGGCTAGTTGAAACTACCCCTCAAATCCAAGTAACAATTTGCCTTCTTGCCACTTCACAACTCATAAAATTTTCATAGAAGCTTTAAATATGTTGATTTTTGTTCTCATAGAAAGCTTATATAAGCTACTATAAGCACCTAAAATATCAAAAAGATTGAAAAGACTGTCCAATTCGGATGGTTGAACAAAGTCTATGCCCCTCTTCATCAGGTGGCAGTAGACCCTTTCCTACTCTCAAGCTCACAACTCTTTCTTTCCAATTCCAAATGCTTTAAGAAATAACTTGATAGAAATTTAGAATGATTTTCCACACTTATTACAAATTTCATCAAGAAAGAATTGAAATCAAACTTGTAGTAGCAGCTCAAAGTTTTTGCCTTCACTTCTTGATAGCAACAAATCTCACTCTATTAAAACAAGCATAACTTTTCACTCATAACTTCAAAATAAGCAAGTGAGTAGGCTTTAGAATCCTCACAACTCAAAAAACACACCTTCTAAATTTCATTACTAAAGCTTTAGTACCCTTGTAGCTATGTCTTTCTAAAATTCATATATCTCAAAGTTGACAATTCTTATTCCAGTAAGAAGAGTATCTTCTCCATTTCTTCCACATCAGTCCATGCCACGCCCACATGGGCAGCCAAAATCCTATTGGATAGGCCTTATTTACCCTATATTCTTATCCCTTATCCCTTATAAGGGACCATGTTACCTCAAAATCAACAAAAAAGATAAAACAATCTTTATCTTTCTTCTAACTACAAAGGAATTTATTCTAAGGTAAAAGTAAGATAGGAACAAAACAAATAGCCATTCTAATTTACTAATTAAGTGGCTAAAATAAATCCTTCCCTCAAAATATCTTCCAAAATAGTCGCTAGTACTGATACATAGATAACAAAAATAAATAAAAAATATAATATTTTTACATTATGTATATAAATGCAATATGACATGCACCTCCTCTAAATGTGTACATCCTTTGATATGAGCCAAGTTTAATCCTCTTCATCCTCCGTTCTAATTTCTACCTCATCTTTTGATATTTTTTTATTTTCTGATGGAATTAAGAATTCTTTAAGATCATTGGTGTGAAACTTTTTATTCTTTCTTCTATATGCTTTAATTCTTTTGTCTGCTATTGGGATCCTCAATAAAGTTCCATCCAACTCTCAAAGTGAATAGGTGGTATTAATATATATTCTTTAATCACCACATATGGTCTAAACCATCTTCATGCAAACTTCTTCATTGTGCTATGCTGATATTTTAATGTATTATCAAACACCAATACCCAATCACCTTCTTCAATTTTCTTAGACTTCAATCTATGGATTTTGTCAAATCTCTCTTTATTGCCCAATCTAGCAGCCTTAAGCCTTTCTAATGCTATTTGCATATTTTTAGGCAATCTTCCAAACTACTGAATACAAAGTTCTAATAGCCTTTCTCTTTTAATATCATCTTCTTAAGACAAAAACATCCAAGTTGGAACTAATTCTTCTCCAGGCATAATAGGCTTATGTCCATACATAAGTTCTACTAGCATATATCCAATGACAGTGCTATGGATAGTTCTATCAACTCACAATGCAAATGGTAATAGCTTAAGCCAAAGATTAGGCTTCCCTTTACAAGCTTTAACCAAGGCATGAATGATAGGAGGATATCCCCTCTCTATTTTGCCATTGGCTTAAGGATTATAAGCAATTATTAACTTTAGTTGCACACCATATCTTTGAAAAAATGATCTTGCTTTGGTTGCATCTAATTCACCCCTATCAGCTCTCATTCTTCTAATACTTCCATATCTGCTAAAAATATCTACATGAATGAATCTGCAAATTTCTTTTGTAGTCTTGGTTTGAAGAGCCCTTCCTTCAACAAAGTTTAAAAGCTATTCCCTTGCCAAAACAAGACACTTCATTCTCCAAATTCCAAGTGGCATTGCAACCAAATCAATCATCTATTGGAAATGGATCGAAAGAAGATAAGTAGGATATAGTTCATCTTTATATTAGACCTTAGATTAAAGCTGATATACAACACATGAAGCCACAAATTCCTCAATATCTTTATACAAACCCTTCTACCAATATTGTTCCTTAATCTTTATATAAGTGGCTCAAATTCCTCTGTGACTAGTCCAAAGTGCATCATAAAATTCTCTAAGCACGTGGATTTTGATATCAAGATTATCCACTACTCTCAATGGTAATTCATCAGCTTTCTTTGCCTTCTTCCAAAGAAATCCATTTCTCAATAGATATCTATATGATTGATGTCTAATTTCTTTCAAAGTCTTGTCCATCCACCCCTCTTGCTTCTTCAAAGTGCTCAAATAGAGTCCAATATCCTTTAGTCTTTTCTCATATAACTCTGCTTTAAAGGATAAGATGTCATTGGTTGAATTTTTTATATCAATAGCCAACACATATTTCTCTTCTAAAAAGTTTTCATTCTCCCCATGAGCCATCATTTCTTCTTCATGAAAATACTTGGCTCTTAATAACATATCCGCCACAAGATTCATTTTTTCAGCAATGTGCACCAAAACCGGATTTAATAACTTGACATATGCTATCTATCAAAGCATGGCAATGTCTGGTGAAGAGCAATTGGCAATTATACCAAGAAGAGATAAGCAATTAATTTCCAATACAACATTTGCTCCAATCAAGTAGTTTCTTTCAGCCGTTAGAGTAATAAGTGCATCCCAAAGCTCTCTCTTCACTTGAAGATATGTTCTCTCGTATTTTATAAGAATCCTTGCTCTAAAATAAATAGTAGATCTATTTTCTTTCATATCATCCTTGCCAACAGTCCATCCTATGGCTATTAGACTTGTATCAATTGTTATAATTATTGGTCTTTTGCTCTCATATTCAACTTATTTTAAAATTGGAGGTGACTTCAAAATCCTCTTCAAGTCTTCCATGGCCAAATCTTGCTCCTATTTTCAAAAAAATTTGATTCCCTTCCTTAACAATTTATAAAGAAGTTGTGATATATGAGCAAAATGAGATATCCATATCTGATAGAAGACACTTGCTCCCAAAAACCTTCTCACTTTAGTAATATTATTGCAAGCCATTATTTTTACAATAGCATCAACTTTTTTAGGATTGGGCCTTCTTCCATACCATCTACAAAGATGTCCAACTACCAAAAAATTTCCAAAATCAAATTTAGACTTATCAATCAAAAGGGTCAAATTTGTCTCTTCAATCTTGCCTAAAATCTTATCAAAACTTTTAATGTATGTTCTTACAAATGCTCTGCAACCATCATCATTTAAAATAGAATCTTTATATTTTTCTTTACACCATTTCATAGGAATATCATCTACAAAGGATATAGTCTTCTCAGGTACAAATTCTCTGAAGATTTGATTCATTGTATTTTGTATATGTGCAACTAAGTTAGTAGCACCTTGAAGCAATATACACATCCAAATCAATCCTAATGGAGTCTTCATGTCTCTACTTTTGATGGCCAATTGAAATTGATCATAACCAGAGTATAGATCTACAATAGAATATATGGCATGTCTAGTAAATGCTTCTACTACTTCATCTACAATTGGTCCTGATCCTTTGTTCCTAATTGTAACTTGATTAGCTGGTTGTATATCTTGGATGAATTGTAATGCTCCAAATTTCTTAAGAACAATAAATCAACGATTAGAATATAGAGCTATTGAAGGCTCAAGTATTCCTATGTATATTTTCTCCTTCAATAAGTCAATCAATTTGGAAAGTAATGTCCTTGGAATTGGTATTGGTTTCAAATCCTATAGCACATGTGGTACTGTAAAAATAACCATGGGTGCAACTAAACCTGGTTGCATACATCCAATCTCATCTGATAAAGAAGCGAAGGCCTTTCCATGTTTTGAGAGCATCTCTTGAAATATCTTCTTTTCTTGTTCTAACAAGAATTCACTCCCTCTAATCTTCAAATTTGCTAATATTTCTTCAATAAATTTGTTTCCAATCTTCCTAGCTTCTGTCAAACTTGGCTCGTTCTCTGCTTATTTGACATGCTCATTAGTATTTGATGGAAGTTGAGTTGCTATAGGTTTAACTTTTTTGGCCATTGTTTTATATTTTATACTTACCATGGCCTCAAGATTCAACTTATAGCTTTGATACAAATCCTTGCTCTCCATTGCATCTATTATCTCTTGATGCAATGCTCTTGAGTGAATTTCAATCATAATATCTGTACCATCATTTTTCTCTTCTTCAATTTGTACGTTATGTAAAACTTGCAATATATCATCTCCAATGTCTTTCTTCTCATATACTCTAGAAATATACTCACCATTCAAAAGAGCCTTTATTCTTTTTAGATTTTTTTCCATCTTTTTAATAATCTTCTTATTTACTGGGTCCAAATCTTTTACATCCGTAAAACTCACAAATCCACACTTGATCATTTCAATAAATCTACTTCCAATGCTATATATATTGGAGAGTTCAAAAGTATTTCGTCTTTTTCCACTTGTAGATCCCTATTTTCCACAAGTACAATTCAAAAATCCAAAAAGTATGGAGAATTAGGCAAAGGTCCATCTCTAAGACAAACTCAATGCCTCTCATGTTCAGACTTCATTCTCAAAAATTACACAGATTTTTCGCCATCACAACTTCAAATTCATGTATAATGAGACCCATCATTTAACATCTTGGTTTCCATTCTTGAAGCACTGATATAAGGCTGTCCATATATCATGGGATAAGTACCATCATTTTGAACAAAATTTTTTTGTTCTACTTCCACATCTCCAATCTTTGCTACAATTACTAGACAAGCTCCAAATAATTATGCTTGCCTATAATTTGCAGCCCTTATAATCCATCCATGATTAGTATGGATTGGCCATTTATCCTTCTCATAAATATTTCAAGACATAATGTTTATCTCTGAGCCATGGTCCACAAGAGCCAAAATAGATTCATCTAATCTTTCAAGTTTCATCTTTGTCTATGTGGTAGCTCTAGCTCAAAACACTTGAATATAATCCATCCCTTCCTTGTCTTTCCTAACAATCTTATGTACAATTGTACAATCAAAGGTCCTCACTTCTACCTCAATATTTTTTCTATGTGCTGCCATAGATATCATTCCATCTTCTACATTTTCTTTCTCTTTTTGAGTTAGTAAAATCTAGACCTTTATATAATAGCCTCTCACCTCCTCTTTGTCATCTTCCACCATATTCTCATATTCCACAAAACTTTTATCTTTGGTTACATCACTCTTCTTGCTGACCATACAGTTTTGTGCAAATATTTGTAAGATCTCATCTTCTTCTCCATTAGGCAAATAGTCATCATCTTCTTTAATCATTTGATCATTATTAGCCTCCTCTTCTATCGCTATTGGATCACATATCAAAGCAAATATTTGCCCAATTTTAAACTCCTCATCTTTGGTCATATGTGTATCCAGAGCCTTCACTAAGATTGTTTCAATTGTCATCTGTCTCTTTTTCTTAATAATATCAATAACTAGCTCATGAAAATCTTTTTTAGCAATGCCAAGAGCCTCTCTCAATGTAAATTCAATCTTAGCATCCAAGATTCTTTCTTCTAATACTTCCTTCATATTAATAAAAGACTCAATGTCAAATTGAAGTTTGTATGCAAGTCCCTTACCTTTTTCTTTAGAGTGAGCTTCCTTTTCCTTTTCTTTGGCATTGTTCATCCTCTCTTCTCATTTTTTCTTTTGGAAGTGGCTCTTCTCTTGGATGAATAAAGGTAGATGAACTCTTAGGTCTTTGCCATATAAAGACAGCATGACCTTCTATCTTTTCACCTTTTTTGAGCTCATGGATTTTTTTCTTGGATGTTGGTTCTTCTACATCATCATTCTCAGAGATTTGTCCTCTCTTCTCTTTAACAAAGACATCATAATCTTTATTACTGTCTTAAACTTGATCCAAAAAGACTGATGCTAGTTGAATCAATATTGTCATTCCAAATAGTCATATTTCGGATGGCTTGAGCCCCTCTACGCAAAGTTTCAATAGACAGATTTTCTAAAGCCTTAATTAAGTGTTGTTCCACCCCTATATGGAATGTCTCAACACCTTGTCCATGCACATAAGTGGACCTTTCCATCTTCTCTTCCATAAGCTTTCTCATCCCTTCCTTGCCAAAGTTGGTGCTCAAAGGCAAGTTAGTAGATGCATTATGAATCTTACCATCTTTGAAGATAATAATGCCTGCTTTAATAGCTTCATTGCATGATTTATAGCTTTGAAGATTGTGACTATCCTCTCCATCATAATAAATACATCTCCTCACAAATGATCTTGCACCTTTAGATGGTTGAGAGCCTCGGGACTTTTTCAACTCACTCATTTCCACCTTCAAATCTCTAATATCCTTTATAAATTCATCCAAAGTTCTTTCATCAACTGTCTTGGCCATCTTAGGAGATATTGTTGAAGAGGTTGGGACAAATGATACCTTGAAAGCCTTTGTGGCAAGCTTTGATGCTACATCCATCTAGGTTGTCATACTTCTTGATCTCACTCTTCGTTGCTTCACCACAAGAGTAGCTGTCTCCTCTATTCTCTTCCAATCATTGATAAAACATCTTTCAGTGGCTTGGTCACCTAGAAGTAAAAAGAATCTATCCTTTAAAGTATCCTCTATTGCTTGCAAGAACAACTCAACCTTCCTAATATCAAAAAGATGCATTTCTATTAAAGACAATTGGTTGTATTTCTTCTCAAAATCTCGTAGCAATTCATTTGGATCCATAGTATTTCTAGGCTGCTGTTCAATCTAATCAAGAAAAGACCTCTTGGTCATCCTCTCAAAGTCTTCTTCAAAATACTCATCATGCAATCTCTCTTCAAATGTCATCCATGTAATTACATTTGTATCCCTTCAAATTTCTTCCACTCTCTTACAAACCTCAAGCACCAGAGCCAAGGTGAAAGTCTATATTATTTGAGCCTTGGATACATGTTGCACATCCATCTCAAAAACATAAACCTTAAAAAACCTAGTGATGTCCTTCCCATCAAATCTCCCAATCTTGTCAACAATACCCTTCAAAGCTTTGGTAGCTCCATTGCCTCCAACTTGAGCTCTATATTGTTCCATAAACATTGCCAAAGCTCCAAGAATGGTGCCCATGCTTGCTTGGGCTCCAAAAGAAGTCCCTCCAGTATCCTCCATATTGTCTTAGTAAAACTAGTAGTCCCAAAGCATCTGTCAGTGGAAGTACCAAATATATCAAATAGGAAGAATCTGCCTTCAAAAAATATCGAGTTCTTACCTACTATTAGAATTAGTATAGAACATGAAAAGAAACCGTACAAATATCTTATATATTTATATAATATTTATTCAAGCTTCTACTTTATACTTGTATTAAAATTATATAAAACTTTTATAAAATATAAAATATAATCTTTTGTATATTACTTGTACAAATATAAAAAATAATCTTTTATATAATATATATACAAATATAAAATATAATCTTTTATATAATATTTATACAAATATAAAATATAATCTTTTATATTATACTTATATAATAATTATATAAATACTTAATATAAATACAAGTATAAATATTTGTATAATATATATAAGCAGAATATATTTATATTCAAGTATTCCTCAAAATACAATCACATATGAAAAATACAAGTTATATAACTAACTGAAACTAAATAAATTACTAAAAATTCATCCAAATTCCAAATCAAGTCTGCTTATAGTTTATGGAAAGCTAATAATATATTGTAAAACCTATCAAATTTCACAAACAGAGGTCTTATTATTTAAAAGTTATGGCTAATTGAAGTAGGTATTAAAAATTTTCAGCAAATTGCAAAGATAGCAAAGCTCCTCTAACTTCACTTTCTGTTGTGATCACTTGTTTTTTCCAAATTGAACATGCAATAGCTTTTTGAAAAGCTCACTTCATTATCTAACTTGTCTTTGAATCTTGCGCATATACCTCTCAACCTTCAGATTTTATGGCTAGTTGAAACTACCCCTCAAATCCAAGTAACAATTTGCCTTCTTGCCACTTCACAACTCATAAAATTTTCATAGAAGCTTTAAATATGTTGATTTTTGTTCTCATAGAAAGCTTATATAAGCTACTATAAGCACCTAAAATATCAAAAAGATTGAAAAGACTGTCCAATTCGGATGGTTGAACAAAGTCTATGCCCCTCTTCATCAGGTGGCAGTAGACCCTTTCCTACTCTCAAGCTCACAACTCTTTCTTTCCAATTCCAAATGCTTTAAGAAATAACTTGATAGAAAGTTAGAATGATTTTCCACACTTATTACAAATTTCATTAAGAAAGAATTGAAATCAAACTTGTAGTAGCAGCTCAAAGTTTTTGCCTTCACTTCTTGATAGCAACAAATCTCACTCTATTAAAACAAGCATAACTTTTCACTCATAACTTCAAAATAAGCAAGTGAGTAGGCTTTAGAATCCTCACAACTCAAAAAACACACCTTCTAAATTTCATTACTAAAGCTTTAGTACCCTTGTAGCTATGTCTTTCTAAAATTCATATATCTCAAAGTTGACAATTCTTATTCCAGTAAGAAGAGTATCTTCTCCATTTCTTCCACATCAGTCCATGCCACGCCCACATGGGCAGCCAAAATCCTATTGGATAGGCCTTATTTACCCTATATTCTTATCCCTTATCCCTTATAAGGGACCATGTTACCTCAAAATCAACAAAAAAGATAAAACAATCTTTATCTTTCTTCTAACTACAAAGGAATTTATTCTAAGGTAAAAGTAAGATAGGAACAAAACAAATAGCCATTCTAATTTACTAATTAAGTGGCTAAAATAAATCCTTCCCTCAAAATATCTTCCAAAATAGTCGCTAGTACTGATACATAGATAACAAAAATAAATAAAAAATATAATATTTTTACATTATGTATATAAATGTAATATGATAATGTATATGCATTGATTATTGGAGATTGAATAAGATAATTGTAAAGAATTATTATTCACTATCGTTAATTTTAAGACTTTTGGAACAACTTGGCCAAGCCAAGATCTATATTAAAATAGATCTTCATGGAGCATATAACTTGATACGGATCAAGAAGGGAGACAAATAGAAGACTACATTTCAGACAAGGTATGGACATTTTGAATATAATGTCATGTCTTTTGGATTAACAAATATACCTACTAACTTTCAACATTTAGACAAGTTTGTGGTGACATATTTTGATAATATCCTGATTTATTCAAATAATCTAGAGGATCACAAGAAATACATAAAGTTAATATTACAAAAGTTACGAGATGTAAGTTTGTATGCCAAGTTAGAAAAATATGTATTTCATCAATCAAAGATGGAATTTTTGGAATACATCGTATCTATTGAGGGTTTGATGATGGATCCTAAGAAAATAGAGACGATTATGCAATCAGCCATCCCAAAGATCCTGAGATACATATAATATTTTCTTAGATTTGTTAGCTTCTATCAAATCTTCATAAAAAATTACTCTCAAATTGCCACCACTCTTATCCAATTGACATGCAAAGACAAGTTGACATGGGAGTCTCAAGTAGAGAAGGCATTCCAAGACCTCAAGATGGAATTTATCACAGTTCCAATCTTGGTGCATCTAGACTTTATAAAAGTATTCTATATGAAAATTGATGTTCCAAATTTTGCACTAAGGGCAATACTTTCATAAATGGGTATAAACAATAAATTCCATCATGTTGTATTTTATTTTCAAAAGTTTTTTGTTCCTATTTTTAATATAAAATATATTCTTCTTGATAAAGTATTTAACAATCGTTGTTGCTTCCTAAGTCGATAAGTGATAACAAAGTTAAATCAAGATAATGGCATATTCCATTGAGCTTGGTGGTGATTAAAAATCCAAATTGACATAAAATATTTCAAATTCTTGTCATTTATATATACAATCATTGGATGCATTGCTCTTTTAAAAAAATGATGTCATTTTTTAAAAGAATCCAAAATAATAAGAAGATCTAATTCTGCAAAAAAAGAGCAAAACTTTTTTTATCAAGCTTCTGAAATATCAAAATATAGAAGGTCTTCTTTAAACTTAAACATATCAATATTTTTATTGAGAGGATGTTTAATATTAAAGGCTAAAGAATTAGTAGTGGTTGCAGCATGCATTTCAATGAGGAAACTAGAATCAATAAATGTCAATATAATAGTAGCGCAAAGGCCAAATTGCTCTTATCTTTGGTATTGTGGATTCTTTTTAAAAATGAATAAACTGTCTTCTGCAAATCTAAAGTGATTTCCATTTGAAAAATCATGATAGGATTGAAAAACACTATTGTGTTGTGGTTTGACTACTATGTGAAAAAATTATATATATATATATATATATATATATATATATATATAATTTATTATATAGTTAAGTAAAAGCTATAATAATAGATTTTATTGATTATAGGATATAGTTAGGTTGCTAGTTTAGAAGGGATCCATTAAAAAGATTATTATTGAGGTTTATATAATCTTATTTCTTCTCTTTGATAGTAATTTGAGATTATTTTTATATTGATAATAAATTTTATAAATCTTAAGTCACCTTTGTTAGACATTGCTAATCCTTAAGATCTTATTTATTTCTTTTATTTGATATTTAGAACACATATTATATAAATCTTATAAGAAAGAGATATAGGCGCTCAAAATTAAGGTGTCAAAATTGTACCTATTGTCACTCCATTGGACATAACTTGGGCGTACAAAGAGCAATAGAAGATCGGCAACTAGAGTTGGAAAGAAAACTTTTTTGGCTACACTTTTCACTTATGGCTTGATAAAATCCAAAGTAGGATGAAAGAAATATTTGGAGTTGAAGTCACTACTTATAGTCTGAGAGCAATAAGTGACCCTGCTTGACTAGTGGTTATATTTTGAGCTATATCTTAAGTAATTTTATAGATTTTGTGAATCATCAAATTAACTCATTAGTTGTTTTAGGATAAAAGAATGTATTTAGAGTACCAAAATTACAGTTGTAAAGTGAAGATGTGTTTAGATGATGCTAAATGAAGGAAAATAATATTAGTGAGAAAGAAATAGGATCTTAGTAAGCCGTGGAGGCAATTATCTTAGTTAATTTAGTATTTTTTTTAATTACAAGAATTAGCATTTAGTTATTAAGACCAATATCTATATTAGCCTTCTAACTTTATGTACTACTTATTAAATATATATAAATATTACTTAAGAAGTAGAAGAAGCATGAAAAAGAAATCTCATGTCCTTTTTAGTTATTTATATAGAAAATAGAATTTTTAGTTGATTTAAATTGATTCTTTTATTATAAAAAATCACCAAGATAGAATAAAATATTTATAAATGGATATTATTATTTTATAAATATTATAAGAATTTTTTAGAATTTATTTAGAATTTATTTAGAGTTTTTTAGGAATTTTTAGAGCAATTTTAAAGACCTTGGTAAAAATGAGTTTTACCACCTTGGGAGCCATTATGAAGAATTGGAATAAGATTTGAAGGCCGTACAAGGTTCCTAGACTAATAGGGTATTTTTAAGCACCATGGTGAAGTCAAATTTGAAAAATAAGGAGTTTTACCAGTGGAAAATAGGAGGACCAGCAACTAGTGTAGTCCTTGTAGGAAAGGAGGTGTATAAGTCCCATATGGATTGTGGCACCTTAGATGTAGATAGGAGGATAAGACTAAGGCCTCATAGCCCCTCTAGGACACCCTTATATACTACTTGTGAGCCTTGGTGAGGTTCAAACTCATAACCTTTTAAGCAAGTTATCCTTGAGATAAAAAATTTCTACTTCACTTTTCTATTATTTACCTTCTATCTTTGGATTGTCATAACTTATTCATAGTAATTTGGAATTACATATTCTTTATACCATTAGAAAGATAAAAAAAATTATCTAAGTAAAAATATAATTTTTATTTTTATTTTTATTTTTTATTAGATGAAAATATAGTGAACAAACTGTAATTAGTTTTGTAGTGTGCAATTACTCAATTGCACATATTTTATTTGTTTTATGTTATTTTTTTGCTTCATTGCTATTTATTGCTCCTTATACTTCACATCACAATTTATAAGCAACTCTTAATTGAGACCACCTTATATTTTGGATTGAGGAGTGAATTTTATCGTCACAAATTTTTTGGCTCAAAATTTTCAAGAATATATATGTTTATGTCACAAGACTATATACAAAAAATTTGTGACATTAGGATTTTGGATTTATGAGATGTAAGGAAAATAGTACTTGGGTGTCTTTGAGCTAGGGTTTTGAGCACCTACTAGGATTTTTGAAATATCGGATGATCAAAAATGAATTTATGATTGATTCTTTTTTGTGGTGAAACTTAAGAATATTATCTATACTCTGAAGAAAAGTTTATAGAAACTAAGAAATTGGATTAAGAATTATTAGACTCTAAATATCAAGAAGAAATAAGTCTTTAGGGATGAATAAAATTTTGAAGGATTTTTGTGGAAATTTGAATCTTTTTTGTACAAATCTACTTGAATACAAGAAGTTTTATTTATATAACTTTTCTTTTGTAATATTTTTCTATTATATGTCTTTTTTATTAAGAACAAATTACTTATTGGAATTTATTCAATAAGTTTCAAGTAAATTCTCTCCAGTCAGGTACCCAGTATATTCCCAGATAGAAGTTCACGCCATACAATATCTTGGTGAATCCAATGTAAAACATGTGAGATAGAGAGTTTTAAAGAAATATTTTGGCTTTCTATTATGGCAAGGGAACAAAGAAGTAGTAGTAGAAATTGCACTGGAACATCACCAATACAGTTTGATCTTGCTACAATTCAAATGTTTCAAGCATTTGCTTTTTATATGCAGTAACAGCAAGTAGTGGAACGTATAGAGGCATTGGCTACTAAAGCCTTAATATCCGTTGTTGGTTTATTGGATCAATTCCATGAGAAAAATATCTCTAAGTATTTGAAGTATTATTCTCGGAAAATGGAGCTTAATAAAGTATCAGAGAAGGAGATGATCCTAACATTTGAGCTTGCAATTGTACCTAAACTTTGTGTGCACATAAGGGGGATTATTCAAATTCATGGAGCAAAATAGGAGGATTTTATCTTTTAGCTAAAAGAAGAGTATTTTTTAGAGGATAGTAAAAGGATAATTAAAAAATCATTTATGAAATGGATTAATAAATCCAACAAGAGATTGATTGCAACAAAGTTATTTTAAAAATTTAAAAGACAATTTTTTCAACTATCTCGGGTGGAAAAGCTTACACTTGAAAATGACAAGGTGGAGCTATTTCTCCAATCAGCTGATAATGAGTAATAAAAGAAATTGGAGTTATTGCTGAAGGATAATACATAAGATAATGGACTTACTAGTGGCTAGAAGAAGGTCTTAGAAGGAGTGGATATACTTACCAAAAGAAAATATTAGAGAGGTAAGGTAGTAGTACGGCAAGAAATTAGACCTCTATCAATTATAATATCTCACAAGCAATTATCAAAACTTGCTATATCAATATCTATTAATCTAATTCCTATATCTATAGTTGCATCTCAAAAAAATACAATTGAGGAATTGGTGAAGGGAATGAAAGACTTGTAAATCAAATTGGCAAAGCTAAAAGAAAAAGAAAGAACATCTGAGATTAAACCTGCGTTAAAGCAAGGATATATACAAAGGTGTATTTGATACAATATTATGGAGCATCCTTGCAAGGAGTGTGGAGATTTTGCTGATACTTTATAACAAGGAATAATTTTATGAAACGATGGAAAGTTTGTTTTACGAGATACAGATAAGTTCTTCAAAATTAACTTTGGAAGGTGAGGGATGAAAAAGATTTTAGATGATTATCTATCTTAATATGCTATGGCATCAAAGAAAGCCACCACTTATAGCATTGAGGTTGTAAGGGAGAAAGAAGATAATTTTGATAAACATGTAGAGACAGAGAATTTATAAAATCATGCTATCACTAGTATGAATAAAGAAAAAATTATAAGGCAAGAATTATTCAATACAGCCACAATAATCAGGATTGCCATAGGATGGGATGATCCTATAGATTCCATATCTGTATATATTTATTTAGCAAAATTCCACCATAAAGCTTTGATGGATATGAAAAGGGGAAGAAATATAATGGAAGAAAACCTTAAAGAACCAAATAACAAGAAGAGATCTCAAAGGGATGAAAAGGCAACACAAAATAAAGAGATACCTATACTACAGGATAGTAAATCATTTGGGAGTAGACCATCAAAATCATATCCTGGAGATATACCACTATCGAAAGAGAAATAAGAAGAAAGGATGGAAGCAGGTAAAAACAAGGAAATGGATAAGCTTGTTGCCTATAAACTACAATCAAATATTGAGGCAACTACAAATTTAAAAGATGTATTAGAAGAAAGGGTGTTGAATGCTAAAATTGAATTTATATTACAAGAGATTTTGGATATTACAAAGAAAGAATTTTATGATGTTATTATTGACACTATCAAGTGGAAAAGGCAATTGATAGGGAAGTCTGTAATGTCTAATGCTTTAGATGCAATATTAGCAAAGAAGAGGAGCTGGAATTGGCTGAGTGTTATATCAATCAAAAGGATCAATTTTCTTTGGTTGAAGATAAGGTTGATGATAAGGATCCTATTTATTATTCTAAGAAGCATTGGACTAGAGCCACCACAGAAACTTTGATAAAGATGGGAGATTTAATAGATCCAATAGTTGCTCTTATTGACCATGGATCTGAAATCAATATTATATCTAAAGACATTTATAAATGTAGGAGGTGGCCTATTGATACTGAACATGGTTGGATGATTCAAGTAGCAAATAACACATGTAGAGACTTTTATAATGCTTGTCCAAATATAAAAGTGAAAATTGGAGATATATCTACTAAACAAATTTTTTTTGTTTAGAATAATACTTCTTATCCAATAATTCTTAGACAACCATATATTATTGTTGTAAGGATGGAAATCAAGGTATTAGATGATGGATCTACGTGTGCTTGTATTAGAAGCCAAGATGATAAATGAGCAGTACATTTTTTAATAATACCTACTAATCATGAGTGTAATAGGGTTATCTATGGAATAGCTCGTTACTAAGGATCAATGAGGAGTTTAAAATTTTTTGAAGGGTGCCACTATAAAGTGAGGATGTAGTTGTCACGGACACAAAATACAAACTAGAAATCTAAACAAGAAGTTCACGAAGAACTGGAAAGAACTAAATTAATGCAGATGAGTACAAGACCAACACCAGAGAAGTGAGCTAGAGCTCCAAGAGATGTGTTGTCGAGACTGAAGAACCCTTCAGCCTCGACTCCTATATATACTACCAGATAGGAAACTTCTCGAGCTACTTCCGCTAAACTAGGAAGCTTCTCAAGCGACTTCTACTTAACCAGGAAGCTTCTCAAGCAACTTCCTAGAATCTAGTAGAATATTCTAGGAATATTCTAAGAATCTTCTAGAACCTTCTAAAGGAATCTTTAGAAAATCTTCTAGGAATCTTTATAGAATATTCTAAGGAATCTTTAAGGAATATTCTAGAGGGTTCCAAAGACTTGCTTCTAGAATGTTCTAGAAGCTTGTCTCTAGAAGGTTCTAAGGACTATGTCCCTAACATTACCCTCTCCTTTAGCTTCGAGGTCTCCGAGAAGCAATGTTGTTTGTCGGTTAGAACAATCGCAAGAAAATAAAGATCTGTCGCATAACGTCTGCAATGAACTCCAATTGCTGTTCGTGAAGCAAGTGGTTCAACGGCCCTTGAAGCCAACGGTAGTGGCCCACGCCTTCCACTTCTGACCAAGCATGAACTTCCGTGTCCTCATTGTGAAATTGTCCTGCAAACACACCTTCTGGCTGACCATCGTAAGTAGGCTCGATCTCAAATACTATCACCAGCGATCGGTTACTCGGTATCCTCCGTCGTTGTCGTGGTGCAGGCGGTTCTTCATCTCGAGGTCGCCTTCGTGAGCTAGTCGGTTGAGATAACACGACTGGCATAGTATCTCTCTCTTGGCTATCCATGTCGGAAAATCAAACTCTGGCTACTAGAAAAAGTTCTCTATCTTGGAGAAAATAACTTATCAACTGTGAATTTTGGTGGTGCTCTCCCTTCTTTTATGTTCTCGGATGAGTAAGCTTCAAGAAGTAGTTATCATTGAACTAGCTTAGATTTATGAGGATATCGTCGATGAAACTCCTGTACCTTTTGCGGCGCATTGGCAAGATTTTCGGCTGGCTCCCACGTTTGTTCATTAATGTCGTAGCCGCACCAATGAACAAGATACTCCAACTTGCCCCACCTTCGCCGTGAATCCAGCACCTTTTCGACCTCGTATTCCTCGTGGTTCTCAATTTCAATGCTAGGTGGCGGATGTTGTGTTCTTCCAGGAAAGGATGACTCTCGATAAGATTCCAACAAAAAAACATGAAAGACAGGGTGTACCTTCATAGCAGCTGGTAGCTCCAGACGATATGCCACTGGATTGATTTGCCTCTGGATGACAAATGGTCCCAATCTTCGGTAGTCCAACTTATCACAAGGCCTTGTCATCTTAATATTTCGTCGAAGTAACCATACTTTATCTCCAACCTTGAAAGCAGGTGCCTCATTCCGAGATCTAACTGCGGTCGCCTTGTAGGACTCTTGTGCAGCTTGCAATTGAAGTTTCAACGTGGCTTAAAGTTCCGATAACCGCTTTACAATTCCTTCAGTTGCCGGATTGATATTTGTTGATGGACTCAATATGTCAAGTTTCGGGTGGTATCCATAGTTGGAAAAGAATGGTGTTTGTTGAGTCGACGCATGAAGTGTGTTGTTGTAAGCAAACTCGGCAAGCGATAGATATGCGGTCCAATCGTCCTGCTGATAGTTGATGCTGCACCGTAGATACTGCTCCAAGACTTGATTGACCCGTTCTGTTTGGCCGTCAGTTTGGGGATGGAAAGCCGAAGAAAGTTTGATATCCACTTTCAATGCCTCAAAGAGAGATCTCCAGAACTTGGATACGAACTGAGTCCCTCAATCCGACACGATATCATCTGGTAGGCCATGATAACGATATACGTTATCGAGGAAGAGCCTTGTAGTGTCTTCGCTTGAAGATGTCTTCTTGCAAGGGACAAAATATGCCATCTTTGTAAGCCGATCCACCACAACAAAGATGCTATCGAATGAATTTGATGACGGCAAGTCTGTGATGAAGTCTATAGAAATTGAAGAAAATAGTCGACGCGAAATAGGCAGTGGCTGTAAAAGACCATAAGGGCAATGTCAAGGGCTCTTGGATCTTGAACAAATGTCACAAGAGATGACAAACTCTTTCACATCCTTCCATATTTGGGGCCACCAAAAATCTTGGGAGATAAGCTCCAAAGTCTTGTTGAACCCGAAATGTCCCGCAGTTGGAAAGTCGTGACGAGATTGAAGAACTCGGAGTCGTGTTGGTCCTTTTGGAATATACAATCGCTCTTCAAAGTATAAAAGATCTTCTTCAACCTTGAACTTGTCGTTATCAATGCGTTGCTTGATATCCACGGCTATAGAATCTTCAAGAGTCGCGGCGCGTACGTGGTTGAGGAAATCGGTATCAATTTGCATGGAAACGGTGTAAATCCTAAAATGCTTTGGCTTCAGCAATGTTGCACATTATTGATCGAACGCTGCTTCTCCAACCTTCGGCGCAAGATACGATCTACTCGATAATGCATCAGAGAGTCCTTGTTGCTTCCCAGGCCAATAAGTAATAACAAAGTCAAATCTGGAAAGCGACATATTCCATCGAGCCTGACGACGATTCAGAACTCGAGATGTCATGAAGTACTCCAAATTCTTGTGATCCGTGTATACAGTCACTGGATGTGCAGCTCCTTCAAGGAAGTGTCGCCACTCTTGAAAGGAATCCACTATTGCAAGGAGTTCCTTATCTTGGATTTCATAGTTGATCTCGGCAGCAGAAAACTTCCGCGAATAGAATTCAACTGGATGGAGCTTCCCGTCTACGTCCATCTGTGAAAGCACCGCTCCCAAAGCAAAATCTGAAGCATCGGTCTCTAAGTAGAAGGCCTTTGCAAAGTCAGGGTGTACCAAGATTGGAGCTGTAGTAAATGCCGACTTAAGATCTTGGAATGTTTTCTCCGCTTGAGGTCCCCATTCGAGCTTGTCCTTGCATGTCAACCGAGTGAGCGAGGCAGCGACTTGGGAATAATTCTTGATGAAGATCCGATAGAAGTTAGCAAAATCAAGAAAGCATTGCACATCTCGAATTGTCTTCGGAACTTCCCAAGACACGATTGCCTCTACCTTTTTGGGATCCATCTTCAAACCTTCTGTAGTCGCGATAAATCCTAAAAACTCCATCTCAGTCTGGTGAAATAAGCATTTCTCTAGTTTGGCATAGAGTCCTCGCTGGCATAGCTTTTCAAGGACCAGACGAACATGTTTCTCATACTCTTCCTCGTTCTTGAAAAATATCAGAATGTCATCTAAATAGATGACAACGAAGTCGTGAAGGTGCTCTCGAAAAATGTCATTCATCATGTGTTGAAAAACGGCCGGAGCATTGGTGAGGCCAAAAGGCATGACATTATACTCAAAGTGGCCATACCTTGTACGGAAAGCTGTCTTCCATTCGTCTCCCTCCTTGATACGCACAAGATTGTAAGCTCTCCTTAAATCAATCTTTGTGAAGATCTTTGCACGTCCAAGTTGTTCCAAAAGACCGGAGATCAAGGGTAACGGATAACGATTCTTCTTCGTCACCTTGTTGAAGCCTCGATAATCTACGCACATCCGTAACGAGCCGTCCTTCTTTTTCACAAATAAGATCGGTGCCCCGGCTGGCGACTTTGAATGGCGAATGAAATTCTTGGCTAGATTCTCGTCAATGTACTTCTGTAGCTCTACCAACTCCATCTGTGATAGGTTGTAGATTGGGCCAAAAGGTGGTTGTGTTCCTTCTTGTAAGTCTATGGCACAATCGTATGGTCGATGCTCCGGTAGCATTTTAGCATTCTTCTTTTGAAATACGTCCTCAAAGTCCTTATACTGCTCCGGTATACTTATTGTCGAAGTCTTCTCGTCGCTAATCGGTGTTGCATAAATGACAAATGGTGTACCTTGCTTGGATGACCTTACAAACGCTCTTGCTCCAAGGAATAATGGTTTTTTTGTTCTAGACCTTTTAATAGGCTTACTTTTAGAATAATCTATGGGAAACGTCATTCTTCGCAAGCTCCAATCGATAGATGGATTATGCTTCTCTAACCAGGAAAGACCAAGAATGACAGGGTTTGACGGGGTTCTAATAATATTAAAAATAACAAAACTACTATGGTTTTCAAATGCAATTTCTATAGGTTCTGATTAATGGGTGACACTACCGGACAATAAGGGTCTTCCATCTATTACTTCTATGTGTACGGGTTTGGATTTCAATACTAGAGGGATCTTATGGCGCTTAGCAAATTCTTCGTCTAACAAACAAGCAGATGCTCCTGAATCTAATAACGCTAGGGTTTTGATTTTCTGAGGACCAAAAGATAAAGGGATTGTAAAACAACTAGCA
>JAWRVF010000397.1:0-230138 GCA_036785485.1 Physcomitrellopsis africana | reverse complement strand
ACGCGTACCATCAAATTTGTTTGGAAGGCTGACTTGGGATTTCTTTCGTTGTTGAACCGACGATTCTTGCCAAACTAACAACATGGTTGCTTCATTAGATGTCGAAGCTTGAGATTGGTGAACCTTAGATTGTGCTGCCTCGGGCGTTCCAACGTTGTGAAGCTTTGCCATAACTCCTTCTATCTCTGCAGTTCTCTGAGACAACGTAGCAAGAGCATTCATGATGGCGTCCAATTTGGACTCCGAACTTTTAGCCATAGTGATGTCTTGACCTCCGACCATTCTAAGAGAAGGAAAAGATGAATCTACAGAAGATAATATTGGTTTAGAGGAGGGTACTCCACAACCTCTAAAACGCCTTAAGTTCTTCAAGAAGAGGGATAATCCACGCTTTTCAAGAAGAACAAGACTCCAATATTGAATACAATGAATATCAGTTTAGAGGAGGATAATCCGCAACCTCTAAAACGCCAATAGACCTTCAAGAAGAGGGGTAATCCACACTCTCACAAGAAGGAACTAACTCTGATATCAAAGATGTGTGTAGTCTCGACAAACTGTCACGGACACAAAATACAAACTAGAAATGTAAACAAGAAGTTCACGAAGAACTGGAAAGAACTAAATTAATGTAGATGAGTACAAGGCCAACACCAGAGAAGTGAGCTAGAGCTCCAAGAGATGTGTTGTCGAGACTGAAGAACCCTTCAGCCTCGACTCCTATATATACTACCAGATAGAAAACTTTTCGAGCTACTTCCACTAAACTAGGAAGCTTCTCAAGCGACTTCTACTTAATCAGGAAGCTTCTCAAGCAACTTCCTAGAATCTAATAGAATATTCTAGAAATATTCTAAGAATCTTCTAAAACCTTCTAAAGGAATCTTTAGAGAATCTTCTAGGAATCTTCATAGAATATTCTAAAGAATCTTTAGGGAATATTCTAGAGGGTTCCAAAGACTTGCTTCTAGAATGTTCTAGAAGCTTGTCTCTAGAAGGTTCTAAGGACTATGTACCTAACAATAGTGGTATATTAAAGAAAGTATTCTCGTAAGAAAAGAGAAGTATATTTATACTTGAGTTGTAAAACTTCCTAAGAGTGGATTTGATATATATACATAGTTTAATAACTTATATAAATGAAAGAAGGAGGTTGACAAAAATATATGGAGTAATAATGTAATGCCGAGCACAACTTTGATTCTTCTTAGTATATACTGAAGGATGCACTAGTTTGCAGGGGGTGGATGTCGTGTTGTGATTTGGCTATCATATGAAAAAATTGTAGATATATATTTAATATATAATTTATTGTATAGTTAAGTGAAAGCTATAATAGTAGATTTTATTGATTATAGGATGTGATTGAGTTGCTAGTTTAGAAGGGATCCATTAAAAGGATTATTATTGAGGTTTATATAATCTTATTTCTTTTTTATAGTAATTTTGAGATTACTTTTATATTGATAATAACTTTTATATATCTTAAGTCACCTTTGTTAGACATTGGTAATCCTTAAGATCTTATTTACTTCTTTTATTTGATATTTAGAACACATATTATGCAAATCTTATAAGAAAGAGGGTTAGAAAGGGATTTTTAATACAAAAGGGGGTAGTTAGGCCATCTATGTGGATGAATGGAGATAGATGATAGAAGTCTCTATTCCTATTGGCCAAAAATCATGCCCAATGGGCTTCAAGGAGGCTGCCTGAGGATTTATTAGAGATTAGGGTTTATTTTTTGATAGGAATCAAACATCAATGGCTAAGGTTAATAATTTTGGATTTTTGGATATGGTTTTGGTGCAAATTTTGTATAATTTGGACATTTTATAAAAGAGATATAGGCGCTCAAAGTTAGGGTATTAAAATTGTACCTATTATCACTCTTTTGGACATAACTCAGGCATATAAAGAGCAATAGAAGATCGGCAATTAGGATTGGAAAGAAAACTTTTTTGGCTAAATTTTTTATTTATGGCTTGATAAAATCTAAGCCAAGATGAAGGAAATATTTAGAGTTGAAGTCAGTGCTTATAGTCTAACAATAATAAGTGATCCCACTTGACTAGTGGTTATGTTTTGAGCTATATCTTAAGCGATTTGATAGATTTTTTGGCTAAACATTTTTAGGAGTATATGTATTTATGTCACAAGACTATGTGTAAAAAGTTTATGATATTAAAATTTTGGATTTGTGAAATATAAGGAAAATAGTGCTTGGGTGTCTTTGAGCTAGGGTTTCAAGCATCTGCTAGGATTTTTGAGATATCGGACGATCAAAAATGAATTTACGGTTGATTCTTTTTTTGTAATGAAACTTAAGAGTATTATCTACACTTTGAAGAATAATTTGTAGAAACTAAATGGTTGGATCAAAAATTATTAGATTCTAAAGATCAAAAAAAAATAAGTCCTTGCAAGTGAATAAAATTTTGAAGGATTTTTGTGGAAATTTGAGTCTTTTTTGTACAAATCTACTTGAATACAAGAAGATTTATCTATATGACTTCTCTTTTGTAATATTATTATATTATATATCCTTTTTATTAAAAAAAATTATTTATTAGAGTTTAGCCAATAAATTTCAAGTAAACTCTCCACAATCAAGTACTCAGTGTATTCCCAGATAGAAATTCACACTATACGACAACACACTATTTTGTTGAAGGTCTTTTAGAATATACAAATATTCTTCAAAGTATAGAAGGTCTTCCTCAAGTTTAAACATGTCAATATTTTCATTGAGAGAATACTTAATATCAAAGGCCAAAGCATCATTAGTGATTACAGCACACACCTCATTGAGGAAATTAGAATTAATAAAAGTTGATATAATAGTGGCGCAAAGGTAAAATTGCTCCTATCCTTGATATTATGGATTCTTTTCAAAAATTATTTTGCAGCTTAGACATTTAGTTTATAAGCCTTGTGGTTTTTAGAAAGTTTTTATATGGTCATTATATTTGATTTTAGATTTTTATATTACTTTATATATATTTTTAGAAATATCTTGGATATTCTAAAATCTTCAATAAGTTTTGAGATTTTTTCTTTAGTCTTCTAGAAGTTTGTAAGAACCTTCTATAATATTTTAGAAGCTTCTATAATCCTCTATAACCATTTGAGACCTTCTATAGTCTTCTAGAAAATTCTATATATGATTCTTTAAACTTCTAAGATATTTTATGGTTCTAAAATCTTTCTTAAAAGCTTTTATAAGATTTAGTTTATATAATATGAATTATTTCAAATACTAAGTATTAAGATTATTTTTTTTAATACAAATCCTTTATAAGAATATATTTTAATAATTATATTAATAAAATATCAAAATAAAAACTTGTCTTGATATAAACTAGTAATTAGATTATTAGATTACTTTTTTTCTTTTTGCAAAAGTTTTTTATAAAAAATATTAGACCATCATTAATAAAATAAACTCTATTTTTTAAAATTATGAATATTATATTCAAATAGACTAATTTTAAATCCAAGATGATAAAAATCTAATAGTAGGAGATTTAATTTAGTTGTTTATTATTATTAAAAAAAATTATATTTATTCTATAAGAAGATTAAAGTTAATACAAAAGTTATTACAACTATCATAGAAAGTTGGAATATTAAAGATTAAGTATTTCTATAATTATCTACAAAAAATTATAAGTTAAATTTTTTTTATATTTTAATCACATACAAATTTTTATTTGTATGTTTCTCTCTTAGAAGCATATTATAAGTTATGAATTTTAAAAAAACTTCTTCTACTAACTTGAATTATAAAAAAAATCAAATATAATTTTTTTAAATTATATGATTTATAACTTTAATATAAATATTTAGAATTTGTGACATGCTAAAATAAATTAATTTTAAAAAATAAATATAAAAGATATTAATTCATTTATAAATAAATACTTGTTAGTTTTATCAACAATAAATCAATAAATCAAAATCAATATATGTATAAAAAAAATCAAAGATTATCATATATAAAGCCATTAAGAAAATATTAAAATAATTATAAGAAAAAAAAGTCAAATCAATTTAAAAAAATAATAGATGTATATTTCTTTAAAAATACTAGATCCTATAATCTTATTTTTTTAATTTTAAAATATTAAATTAGATTATTTATAAAATCATAAAAGTCCATTTTTTTTTTTTTTTTTACAAATTTTAAATTAATCAAATTATTTATCACAATATTAATTATAATATAGATTATTTTTAAATAAGACACTTTTTAATTTTGAATATGATCTTCCTTTAAGTACCTTTGGCATAGAATTTTTTAAGCAAATAATCATCTTTTAATTATATTACTACAATTTTATTACATACAAATAAGCAATTGAAAAATTTTCTTTTTTAGATATATTAAAAGCCTAAAATTAGATCAATCTATTAAAATAATTTCTTTAATATCAAACAAGTTTATCTATAACTACTAGTTAAATATGCTTATTTGTTTATTAAATAGAAATAAAATAAATACTATGCATTACTAGAATTTTTTAACAAAATTTTGGATCTAGTCTTGTATCAAGTTTTTTTTTGAATTTAAGACTTTTTTCTTGTATTTTCTAATTTTATGGTTTTTTATTCTTATATCTTAAATAGAAATATTTTTGATAATTTTCTAATTTTTAAATAAATATATATATATATATATTTATTTATTTATTTATTTATTTATTTATTTATAAGATATATTTTAAATATACTATTATATTTTAATCCTAATAAATCTATAAAATTTATTTCTTTAGAGTCTAAAACTTTAAAAAATATATTTGGATAATCTTTAAGAAAATCTCTAACAAGTTTTAAATATTATTTTAAAAATCATTACATTTGTAGTTGTTTTGTCAATATAGTTTCTATCTAAGAAATAGTTTATATTTCTAAATGATGTAATGTTTTGATAAAATAGAATTATTTTCTTAATTTAACTTGTAATTAAGAATTTAACAACAAAAATGAAAAGTGGAGGTGTTGATAGAATTTTGGGCAAAATCTTTAGATGACATAAAAGTAATAAACAATTGATTTGTATATCTACTATTGTTAACAAATAATTTTTATTTACAAGACATGATTCAAGAAAGAATATAAAAGTTATACAACATTGTAAGAATATAAAGTCTCTAAATAATATTGACCAAAAAATGTAATAAAAAGCATCACAACCAGTGTATATATATTTTTTTATTTTTTATTTTTTATTTTTTTTAATTATTTAATTGAATATTTATAATAGCTAGAAATTTGATAATAATAGGACCAATTTTATTAGCCTTTGGTGTAACAACCAAAGGCTAGTAATATCAAAAACTATAATATATATAAGTAATAATTTTTTAATAAACTTACAAAATTACAGTTTATATAATTGTCTTCTAATTCCTCTTGCATTGTTTTAGCATAACAATGTATTTTCAACAAACTAGAGATCCTGTTAAATTTTCTTTCTTATTTATCCTTTTTTCAATCTAATCATTGGATTAAATTTAAAAAATAAATAAATAAAAATGGTGGATTGTTTTCAAAAAGAGACATAGACTACAAAAAAATCTTAGAAAAGACACAATGCCCAATTTCCATCTACAAGATTGGACCTCCAATGACAATGTCAGTTTGTATTCCAATTTTTTTATTTTTTTTGAATTAATATTAAAGAAGATGTTAATGCATGGATAAATTACACAAATTCTCCACTGTAAAGCTCTGGCACTTAACACTTATAAAAAAAATTGCTAAATTGTCTTCACGGCGCATTTCAGAAAACGGAGATTTCTGGGTGCATACAATTGCTATATCAGTTGAGGAATCAATTATATGGATAAAATGTTCATGTAGACAAGATTGTCTTTCTTCGTATTGAGTATCTGGAAAAATTTGCAGTGTAAGCTTCTGGAAAAGAGCATTGGACAACCCCAGAGATTGATGTCCATGCTTCCATTGTTGCTATCAGACTAGGCACACTCTAGCATGACTTTTCTTTCCCGTAACTTCAAGCTCCTCAATCAACCATGCCTACCTTGAGGATTTTTTCTCCAGCAGGTGGTAGGATTTATGTAAAGAATGGTGTTGTAAACTAACTGCAACCCAGTGAGGGACTCTTGATGCAATAAAATTATCTACAGCGATTGTCTTAAAAATTTCAACGTATGTTACAACCTAACATTTGGAAGAATCTCTTTCAGAAAATTGCTAAATCGATGTGCAGATTCATTGAGATGCCTTTAAAGCTGCTGCGATGTGGCGATTCATCTCAATAGGCTCCAAGCTGCGCAGGAGCTTGAGCAGAGGAACGACTTTGCGCTTTGCCCGTAACGTGCCAATCGTGAGCAAGTTGTAGAGATATGGCACGATTTCGTTCAGATGTTGGAAGACTTCGTCTATGATTTTCTTGTCTTGGCTACGGCACATTGCGAGCAGCATCGAAATAGCGTACTCTCGTCCTTTTGGCGAGCCATGTCGTAAAAGAGGAACCAACACGGAGATGGCATTCGCGTTGAACATTGCGTCAACACCTTCAGGGAGCGATGCTAGTAAAGCGAGGAGTGCTGCGCAAGAGTCGGTTATGGAGGGTGATTCGTCTCGTAAGAAAGTGACAAGGAATGGCAACGCACCGGCTTCGATAATCTTGGCTTTATTGCTGTGGTACATGGCCAAGTTCATCAATGCGTTCACAGCATCTCTCTTTCCTCTTTGCATGCTGCCTTCCCGAAGCAGAGTGACCAGTGATGGAATTGCATCGAACTTGCTTCCGATTTGCACTTTCACCTCGTCATTGCTAGAAAGGGAAAACAGTAATGCAGCAGCATTTTCTTGCGCTTTCATCGTATGCCCTGATTTCAAGACCTCAATAACCAAATCCAAGGCATCGGCTGCAACAATTACTCGTCTATTGTCTTCTACAATTGAAAGGTTTAGCAAAGTTGTGATGGTATGCTCTTGAGTTTTGACATCGGAGGATGATAGCAACGGAAGAAGATGTGGAATGGCCCCAGCTTCCGCAATGCATATCCTATTCTCCTCTCCATTCTTTGAAAGCAAGCGAAGCTCACGGACGACTTGCTTCTGAATACACTCATTACCAGTAGCAAGTTTCTGAACCAAGAATGTCACTGCGAGCTTCGTCGCCTCAAGGCTACCTCCTGAATTGTGCATACGTTGAACTCGAACACATTTTCCTTTGTCTTTTTGAGTTCCGTTCTCAAATGCAACATTATTGTCTTCACACCATTGTGAAATCAAACTCTTCAATGCATAATTTGTAATCAGGTCGAGGTGAGCAAGCTTCTGGCCGGTCTTCGGGCATGTTGAGTGTCCTGCCTGAATCCACCTTGTCATGGAAGACCTTTCATACGTTTGCCCAGTTGCAACGATCACAGGATCACGCATAAGATCAAGAGTAATTGAACACAGGTACTCGACTGGAGGGACGACCATCGCATCTGATTCGCCTGTTGAAACCTCACTCCAGTTTTCATCACGTCTACTTCTAGAGTGAACTCGAGAAACTTCGTCTTCAACTCCATCAAATTCCCCCGAATATAGCACATATTTCCCATATCGCACGAAACTAAGCAATCCAGCAACCCTATCCTGGATGTTCAAATCTTTCGGCCTACTTTCTTCCGTGCTTAACTCATCCAACTTACGGATCTCCGTCTCGCAGTCTGCAGCATTATGCAGATGTAGGACGTTGAAGAGGTATTTCAATTGGGATGGTTGAGGAGTCTCTTGTCTTTCCACAAGCTTAAGCATATTGACGACGTCGTCACGCAGCTGAACTTCAGCGGGGCTCTGCGCAAAACGTGCCCGGATCGCTTGTGCACGCACTAATTCCGTTTGTTCCAAAACTTCCTCCGATAGATCCAGAAGTTCCAAAGGAATGGAACTCAGTATCTTTCCCAAACTTTGAGTGATTTCGTAAAAGTACTGCGCATACGTGTCTTGCTCCACCAGCAACCAAAAACTGCTGATCTCTCGGCACTCCTCGAGCAGCATATTGATCCTTTGCATCAACCTGTACAACTCTCGGAGAGAAATCACAGCTGATGGAGGAAGAGGACGGTCGGACCCTTCAATTTCCTCGAAAAGGGTCGCCAAGAGCTCAATTCTCCGAACAACGTTCGAGGCATTACGACACTGGCATACTGTCGGTTTTCCAGCGGACGACAAATTCCTCTTCAGACTCATAAGCGCTTTCACTAAGGTCTTGGCTGAGGGAGTCGCGGGTGGAGGCAATGCAATCGCCTGCCGCCCCCTCTTCATGGTCTGCACGGGGGCAAGATGCGCCATACTCAACGCCTGTTCTCTCCACCTCGAACTCCAACTTCAACCACCAGGTGCTCACTCGTCCTGCCCTTTTTCAAACTCTTGCTCTTGTCTCGAAATCCAACTTACCACTTCTCTACACTTCAAGCGATATTTGTGAAGACGCTGACTCCGCGTTACCATAACCTTATCAATTCCTTCGAAAGCAACAACCGACTCAAAATCCCCGTCACTTCATCGCTCTGCCGCCAGCGCCTGTACGTCGTGATAGCAAAACAGAGGATTCCGACCCTTTCATTGCATCCTTTCAAGATCGCACGTCAATGAAGCGCGTATGGCGACACAAACCACGAACGCCGTGTTGCAGTGGAATCCCTGCGCGGCCCCGACCTCTTCTGGTCTTCCTAGCGGCCGCCGCGCAGTCAACTCGGTGTTCTTCGTCGAAACGAGGAAACCCGCCATTCTCCCGCTCATCCGTTTGTATTTTACCTCCACTTTTCACCATTTGACGCGACAGCTGTTGATCTCGTGCCTCGGGATGTCCAGTAAACCCCTGTTCATCCTTCGTTCATCCTTCGTTCATCCTTCTTGAATTTTCATGTCGGTGCTGCTCTGCCCGGGTTTCGCTGCTGCTCTAACCTAGTGTCCAGAGTCTTGGAGATAATGGCACGTCAGGTAGGGTTTTTGTACCTTTTTGTGGCGGTGGCAAAGTTTGGTGGTGGTGCAATTTGCATTTTTGGTTTGTATTTGGCAATTGTCCTGTGTTGTTGTGGAAGAAGGTAATATATATATATATATATATATATATTGAGAAGAAAAAAGTAATATATATAAATAAGTAAGGTGAGATTATGGATTATATAGTATAAGGTTTTATCCAAATTCCATTGTAGAAGTGTCTCAATGAGATTTTGTTGTTTTATACTATATACTTTCTCTTAATGCCTAAAGGATAATAGTTTTTTTGATGTGAAGTTAACATGTTGGGGTTTGCTTGCATTAGTATAGTTAAATTAAGGGGTCTATTATTAAGGGAGAAGGTGAGAGGTCACAACTTTCAAATCTCATAATTAGGCAAAATTGAGAAATCTCACTTTCTACTCAAAACAAATCATCTATAAAAATATGAAAAAATAAAATAATAAAATGAGGTGAAATGAATCTTTTTCCTATATGGTATGAATAATATTATTTCTTAAGATTTGCAATATGTCCATTTCAAAGAGGTGATTTTGAAAAAAATTAAGAACTTATGTGATAATTACTATATATATATATATATATATATATATATTAAAATAAAAATACAAATCATTAAATTTAGTGACTTAATTTTTAAAATAATTTGGCTTATTTCATAACATCTTTTTATTTTATACTATCTAATTTCTTTTTCACCAAGCAAGGGATTTTTTAAAGAGTTATATATATATATATATATATATATATATATAATATATAAAGTAAGAAGATACCATAAAATGGCTAAATATTATTACTATTATATTTATAATATATTTATCTTAAAATTAATATTAAAAAAGACTTGGTAGAAATAATCTTTTTGAATTATTCTATTTTTTATTTTTATTTATTTTTTAAATATAAGAAATCTTTAAAAGATTAAAAAAAACTAAAATGTGTTAAAATGTAAAAATATTTTATTTTGAATTTAAGTATGTATGTCACAATTATTAAAATTAAGACATGACTTATTATCTTTAGTAACTTATATTCAAACAACATCTTATTTATTTTTCAATCAAAAATCACATTTTCAACTAGCATCTATTATTAAGCATTACTTAATAAACAAGAGGCCAAAGTAAGATACGCAAGGGAGGCAAGTGATCTTGCAAGACTCTAACAACTTGGTAGATAGACAACATTTATGTGCCAAAGTATAAGCATAAAACCTCTTTGGTCTTGTTCCATTTAAAACCATTACTATGTTTTATGACTACATAAATTATATATATATATATATATATATATATATAGGTACTTCTTATAATAAATTTTATTTTCTATATTTTAATATTTTAATTATTTTTTAATATTTGGCAAATATTCTTATTATTAATGGTATCACTTGTCAACCACTTAATATCTATAGTAAACAATTTTTTTTTTTTATAGTCACTTTATAATCACTTTAATAAAATATTAAGAAAATTTAAAAAATATATCTAATATTATCTTTTATCACTAATTAAGCCTCAAAAGACTCTTTTGTAAGTGTAGCTAAAGTTTTAAATAAGTTAGTGATAGAAAAATTCTAACATTGACCACATTATTTGTTGATATTTTAAGCACTTTTTATTTTAATATAAAACTAAGAAAAATAATTATTTTTATTGGTTTTAATTTATATAAAATATTAAATAAAATCTACTTTTCTTCTTTTATTTTAATTATTTTTAATTTAATAATATTAAAAGAACTTTAACACATATAGTTTATTCATCTCTCTCTTTATATATATATATATATATATATATATATATTATCAATTTTATTGTTCTACAATATTATAATTCTTTTTAAATCACTAGATTATAAGTTTGTATATATATGACATAAACAAAATAGTTTTTTAATTAAATTTTTTATAAATTTTATTAGAATATTTTTTAATCAAATGTATTTTTTTTAAAAATATCAAACTTTATTTTGAAATATTAATTTTTTTCTTGTTATTATAGATACTATCTAAATTAAAATTATAATAATATTTATAATTAGATAAAATCTTATAAAATAAATAAATTATTTTATATTAGATTATATACTTAAAATTCAAATTCTTATTAAATATATTATAATTAGTTTTTAATTATTTATTTTATTTTAAATTCCTAATATAATTATTATTTTAGAATTTTATCAATATTTATTCAATTTATTATTATTATTATTATTTTTTCTAAGTCTTTTAATACATTCTTTAATATTACTTATGTTATAATGCAGTCTTGTTTTACAATATAAGTGCTATTTAGAGTATCTTCTATGATTATGATTTAAAATATCTAATTAAATAACCAATTTATTTTCTATAATTTAAATACATTATATACATTTAGGAGCACTTTATGCTTAGAGAATAAGGTGAGAGGCATTAGCTTTTAAATATTTTGATTGGTTTAAATTAAGAAGAGTCTTTAAGTTGGCTTTATACTTAGAAAAATACTTTAAAAGCCCTCAGAGGAAAAAATGAGGTAGAATGCACTTTTTCTACATGACATGAATAGAATTGTCTTTTAGAATTTCCATTGAGTCCATTCCAAAGAGGTAGTTATTAGCAAAAATTAAAAAAATATATTCAAAATAACCATTAAAAAATAAAAGATTGAAATATTTTATATCTCTCATAATATGATATTATAATATTGATATAAGTCTTTTAAAATCAAGATATAAGTTGATATATTTACATTTGTAGTAAAAAAAATAAATAAAAATGATATGATCTATTTCATGGCCTCTTCTCACTTTATACTATATTCAAAAAATAAGGTTTTTAAAGAAGCATTTTTTTCCACCAAGCGAGGGACCTTGGTAAGGCTTTTGAACTATGGTCTTTCAAAATGGGCTTTTAGGTATAAAGTGCCCCTTAGCATGTATAATCTTTTTATAATTTACTTTTATAAATAATAATTTAAATCAATTATATAAAATTTAATAAATAAATAAATACTACCAACTAACTTATTTTATATTAAATAGAAAGTTTTATTTATATTCAAAACTTTTAAGTTGTATTATCACATTCCATTACATCATTGCACCTAATGGTGGTACCATCTTATTGTTTACTACCCATAATGAATCTAAAGCTTAATATAGAGACTTTAAGATTATTTGTAATATTTAAATGACAAGATAGGACTATCTTTTGAACATCAATCATTGATGTGTGAGGCATAAGAAACTTTTATGTGAGTACAACCGCCTCACTAGTCTATTTATATAATAATATTAGTAACATTGAAGTCCGTACTCCAACTACACCACCTTATGTCAAAGAAATAGCAAATCACAAAGTCAAAGAAAATAAATCTATTTAGTTTAGGTCTTAATATGATATAGTTTATGTATTCAGTACATTTATTGCATCAAAATTTCAAAAATTATCAAATGGATTTCTTTAGATAAAATGAATCTCAATGGGATAAAATTCTTTACACTATAGAAAAAATTAACATAAAATACAACATAATACCCAAAATTGTAATCAATTTTGAAGATTACATGCAACATGGTTAACCCTTGTATTTCTTTTGTACTAATGTATCATGAAACCTCTCTACTTTCAACCATTTATCTATTGATTGATTCCTCAGTGTTGCATTTTCTAGGGTTAGCTTTTTGAATTCCAATTTAAGACTCCCTCGTGAGGAAAGGACACGGATATCGACATGGTTCAGGGCAAGGAAATGGGATGAGATTCACGCCACATTCATCCATCATTTGATCATCCACCATTCGGATGTTTCAATCGTCTGTTTGCCCGAGGCTGCTCCGGAGCCCTAAGCTGGGCGTGGTTGTGTCTGCAAGTGCAGATTCTTAAAGCCTCGCTGCATTGTTTGGATTCTGCTCTTGCGATCTTGCCTTTGCATCTCACGCAAGCTGCTGGCTCCAAGTAATTCGCCGTCATTTGAGGTTCCTCTTGGTTCTTTGAGCTTTGGCAGGATGGCGCCGTTGGAGGTTTGGTTTGTTTTTGTGTGTTTTGATTTGTGCTTTTCATCGATTCGAACGCCGATACAAACAATGGCTACACTAACTCTATACCCTTGAGCATCTCCTCCGAATACTCTCCATCTTCCCTGAGAGCCGATTGTCTGAAGATTTGAAGGGAGTTAAAGTAGAAGGTGACGTGAGTGTCGCATAATTTGCTAGAAAGCTTCGGAATAACTTTGGTGATCTCGTGGAGGATGTGGAGTAACAGAGGCTTGGGTTTGTCGTGTTAAGGTGAGCGTGGACAATTGAGCAGTAAGAAACCTACCAAACGGGTTTTTTAGGCGTTTTGTTTTGATCTGCTTAAGGGAGGTGTCTTCAGAGATGGATGAGCCAGACAGTGATGACTATGACTCTGACGAAGTGAATGAGGCATTCGACTTAGCCTGGACAGGACTTAAAAATGGGTCACTCAAATGTTTGAACTCCGACGGCACCTTCAGGTGTCCTTATTCACCCGGTCGTAAGAAGCAGAACTATGTATACAGTGAATTACACCAGCATGCTGTGGGAGTTGGTAAAGGTGAGCGGGGTCCTGTCGCTGCTGGAAAGCATCGCGCCTTGCAAAAGTATCTGGAACAGGATATGGCTGCAAGGGCACACCCTCAGGCGGAGCGAGTTATTCATTTGCAGCAAGAGGTACCTCCTAGGGTGGAAAACGACGAAAAACGTGTCCGTCCTTGGATGGGCATATTGCAAAACATTGACAATCGAACGCGCAGGCCAACGGACCAGTTCCGAATCGGCCCTGGTGCGGCAGATATCAAAGAGCATCTCCGGGTACATTTTCTATTCAAGAATACAATTGTTCGCCGCATGCATTTTCTATTCAGGAATTCGAAGTGTAAAATTAGCCCTCATTCAATCTGTGTTGTGAATTTTTGTTCGTCAAGTTTCAACTTTTGAAACCATTAAGCTCTTTTTTGATTTCAGGCTTTCAATCCAGAATCGGTTAAGGTGTTATATGATTATAAAGGTCATCTAGGCATGGCTGTCGTTGGGTTTCGGAACACAATGGATGGATTCAAGGACGCTGAAGCATTTGAGAAAAGCTTCTACCTGAAAAGGCGAGGACGCAAGGATTTCGAGATGAACTATCCACATGCATGCGGCGAACACTTGTATGGATGGATGGCTACTAAGAAGGTATGCTCTTCCTGTGAACAAATTAGTTTTTGTCCAGTTCTTTAGATTCTTGTTTCATGGTGGTGATGTTGACGTGGCAATTTTACAGGATGTCGATGGCTGTAACAAGGGCTCTCACAAACTTTTAGTCGAGCACCTGAGGGCAAATGGCGACCTTAAATGCCTCCCAGAGATTGTGAAGGAATTGGAACTCACAGCACAGCAACAGGTGCAAAATCTGAAGAAAGTCGTCATAAACAAGGATGATGTCTTGCAAGTAAGTCATCGGGAGAACTGGAGCTTGACCAACAAGGTAGATCTTGTCACTGCTCAGCGTGAACAAGCAGAGAGTGAGAAGCTAAAGCTTATCGAGAATCATAAGAAAGGTAAGGTGGTGCGTTTTTTTGCTTGGATAAGAGCCACATCTTTTAGCATTGTTGCCATTTGTGGGGTACATTGTTGAAGTTTCTCTGATGTGATTTTGCTTATCTTATCCGCAGAACTTGAGGGCTTGCAACGAGCGGCATCTCTTGCAGCGGAAGAGCATGAGAGGAATATGGGTGCTTACCGAACACAAATCGAGAACAGGATGAAAGAGCTAGAAAACAAATGCTCCGAACTAGGAATGTTGAAAATTGAGAATGAGGCTGAGAAGGCTCGAAATTTTGCAGAAAGACAGGAGGTACTCGGCAACTTTGATACAGTATGCATGTTTTTAGTCTTTTATCTATTCTTCTTTCTTCTTTTTAAATTCAAACCGGTGTGGACCTCTTATCCTTAAAGATTACATGTTTCCACGTGTAGACACAAAAACTATTAGCATGGTACAAGGGTCAAGCTAAGATTCAGGAAGAGCAACAACTCAAACAGATTGAGCTCATTAAAAAGCATAAGGTCGGTATTTTTCATCCACTCTATTGTTTTACCACGTTAGGTGTATAGTATAATATTCCATTATTGACATTGATTCGTGCTTAACTATTTTCATTGTTGTTATGCGGATTCTATGACGACTGTGTAACTTTGAGTAGCGTTATGACAGACGAAGTAGATCTTCTGAAATAATAGCCGTGGAATACTTCTGAAATTGATTTGTATGTCTTTTCATACATAATCGTGAAAGCAGGAAGTATTTCTCTATAGTGTCTGGTACACAAGGCCCTTTTACAGTATGAAAACGTGGACACGTGCTTAGATTAGGTTTAATTCGAGTTCATGTTACTGCAGGATGAGAGTGACAAATTAGAGAACGAGCTTCAAGAGCAACGGAAAAAACTTCAAGCAAAGCAATGGCGTGAGTTGGAGAATCACCGGGTGACGGAGCAATTGGAGGCGGAGAGGGCCAAGAAGGCAGGGATCATCGAAGCAAACATAGAGGAAACAGAAAAAGAAAAGGAGGAATATGTCAAGAAGATCGCTGAGTTGGAGGAAAAGTTGAAGGACTGCGAAGAAGATATGGATTATAACAATGATCTTGTGAATCAACTAACAATTTCGCACAGACAAGCAAATAGTGAAGTCGAAGATGCCAAGAAATTAATATTAAATTCAGGAGTAAGTAGTGTTTTCATATGCTTGTATTTCTGAAAATATAGTTACTCTTTTACGTGCGGGCCATACTTTCATGAAATGGTGATTTATGCATCCTTTTTGTGGACCAGGTGTTGCTAAAGTATGGCACATCCGACATTGGGGTGAAGAGATTGGGACAGCTGAATACAGAAGGTTGGTGGGATTCGTGTGGTCACAAGTTTGCAAGCGCAAGCAAGTTCCAGAAGTGGCTAAGTAAAGTAGAGAAACAAATGGAAGATCATACGTTTGAGCCAATCAAGCTGGAGTCCGACGGGAAAGGAGGACACAAGGTTCGGTTTTATCCACATTGAGGATTATTGCAGAGCTCATTCTATGTTGAACGGATCTAGTTTGTATAGTCCGTGTTAGAGATCTAGGTTGTGAGATTTTATTTGAATCGTGCAGATTTCTTTCATTTCTCATGGTAGAGGGGTATTTTTCTCGTTCTAGTTACTTCTCTCTTGGTACGTATGAAGTTATGACCATTTGACTGATGTTATATTTTATTCATAAACTGACTTTGCTTATGAAGGTTCTTGCTTGTGTATTCTGTAGTACTCCATTAATGAAGACGATAAGGTGTTGACAAATCTCCGCGAACAGTATGATCCCTTAGTGGCTAATGCTGTTGCAGCTGCCATGCTGGAGATGACAACTTGGAATCCTAGCGGAAGGTATTGTGTCTCAATGCCCTGGGATTTCAAGGCAGATCAAAAAGCCACTATGAGCCAACTTATTGACTTTTTCCTAAATATTATTAAAAATAAAGACGATGAAGTAAAGGAAACGGAAAAGAAGCTGAAGGCGTTGGAAATGAAGATGAGGCCGTCGCAGGGTACGACCAAGGCACTCGCCTCTGCTGCTTCGAGAGGAAGGAAAAGGCCTCGTCCATAACGTAGTGGATCTCCAGAGGTGAAGCCAGACAGTTCAATCTGCTCTGAGCACTTTAACGTAGATACCTTGTTTTACCTGCCTACAATGTTATGTTATGTTATGTTACGTATATGTATATGCAATCCCAGGTCTGTGTATCGGTTCCTCACGTGCCCTGCATTAGTGCCCTATATGTCGGTATGAATGTGAATGATCTTTACCCAGGGAGGAATGGTCATGGTAGGATGTTGTGGTATGCGTCCTTCATTTGCTACACTTGTTGCAGTCGTTTACTTTAGAGGACATTTTACTCACGGGATTCTTCTTCTTCCTTACACGCAGAAACTTTCACATTGTACAACATTGTTAGAGAATTATGTTATGTCTCAAATTTTGGGTCTCAACCACACTGGATAATTTTTTTCTAACAGGTCATATCAACAGGTTGTGTGACGTATGGGTAATACCTTGTTAAACAAGAAGAGTGTATTGATATGATAGTATGTTGATCTTTATATTGATAATCTTGCTGCTTTCGTATACAATTCTAATATAATTATTATTGATATTTCTCTGATATTTTTCTGATCAGAGAAATATTCAGTACTTTTTACTAACTTTTTAACGCCAGATCTAATCCCATAATTAAAACCCCTTTATACTGCAGTTAACACTCTACTTAGTACTGCGGGAAAACCTTGCATGTCAATCAAATTTCTCCCATGTATACGTGCCTTATGCAGCTACAAATGTAACATAGTATCGTCTGTGGAAAATTGTTCACATCTACGAGTATTATAACGTTGTTGACAATAATACAAGCTGTCAGAGATTTGAAAGTAGATTCCCATTATACTGTGTGCAGAACTACCTGACCAAGTGATAACTCATATACAAGCTGAGTTATGATCTAATAAGGGTATTTGTATCTAAAACTTCATGTAAATCCAAGAAATCAGAGCAGTGCACCCATACCAATGTTCCTAGCCAAAAAATTCCCCTACTCTTTGTCGCTATCGGAACTCTCATCCCTGATTCGTGGTCTTCTCTCAGCCCTTGACACACGCTCTCTTCCGGTGGCAGTGGCAGTATCCTCAATTACCGGCTGGTCGCCCTCTTCTCTTTTCTTCCTCTCAAGTTCCTCTGCTTCAGCCATCTCCTTCTTCATTGCTTCAATCCTGTCATCAGCAAAAGTAAAACCAAAATGCATTAAATAAGAGTACTTACTCAAACCATGTGATCAAAACACATCTTTCAAAGCATAGTTCATTGTACATCTATGCTCAGAGACGGACTTACTTGGCGAAAGGAGAGTCACTAGGGAACGGTCGTTTCAGTTTTTCATCCTTGTTAGCGTCCTTCTTCAAAATGTATATGGAAAATAGGGCATTGCCCCACAAGGTCATCGGATTCGTGACTGCATCCAAATTCCATTTCAGTAAGAAACAATAATTCAAATATGCTACAACGTTACGCAGAGATACCCACGTTTAAATCTACATAATATAATCGTGACTTACAACAAGCTTAACATTTAACACAAAGAGGCGAAAGAAGATTTCAAAAGAATCGTACCCAATTGTAAAAGAAGAGCGGGGACCACTGCCATGTAGACATGAATACCGACAGTCATCACAGCTCCCTGCAGTAAAATTATCCAACCACTCCTGTCATACTTTAATAGAATAAGTTCACGAACATCATTCAGAGAGTTCTACAACTACCTGAACGAATTATTGAACACGAGGTGAGGTAGTCCACACGCGCCACGTAACACAATCTACAACCATACGAATCCAATGAACATGTGCATAGCACCAATACATGTGATTTGGGGGGGGGGGACAACCCAACTTTGTGATCTATTACCTGAATAGCGCCTGAACGATCTCATGATCAACTGCCATGAACTACAACGCCAAAGAGAAATGGCACTGAAAGGGAGGAAAATGCAAGAAAAGAGAATACTAACCATTCCAAAACTTTTGACCAGCTTCATAAGTTCTGACATATCATAGTCCTTATGCGTCATCACCTTTTCTTCTGAAGTACCCCTGCATCATGAACATGGAACATTAAACTAAGGTTATGACTGATGAATTTTTTGCTTCAAGCATTCAAACCTCTGTTAATTCAGAAGAAAGGCTTTGTGACCATGTTTTTGATCCTAGACCGCAGAAAGCAACTTAGCGAGAAGGATACTCGCCCGAATAGAGGTTAACACGTAAGAATATGAAACGCCATAGTAAAAACACACGTCTTATCATTTACAACCGAGACCATCTGCACGGTGGTAATCGTGGTGACATGTTTTCACAGATTCCTACCATAGAGATCACATTTGTTCGAAGATAACTAACATATTCTTCAATTTCTTTCTCAAGATTTATTTGTAAAGAAAAACCCTAGTCGCTCAACCGTTCAGATCCACTTAACCTAGGCAATGTCCATCATGAAGATCGTTGTAAAAGGGCCTCTCTACACCTAATATAACAGATTGCACGACATTTCTACAACGTGAAGTTACCATGCGCTGTACAAAACCCATGCTAAGTCGCAAACTGCAGACATCTAAGCGCCTGAGTCTCTTAACAACTTCATCCTTTGATTAAAGAGCAAAGAAACCCTCAGCACTAAACTGTAACAAAGTCCATCCATCTACACCACCACATCACTAAGATAACAACAAAACTAACAGAACGCGGATATACACGTTCACCGTCATCATAGCCTAGTTCCGAGCCCTCGGAAGAAAGACACCAATAGAGACACGCAAAATCTCCACGAACAGGAAATGCATAGGGTTTCAATGGGCAAAAAAACCGAGGGGGGGGGGGGGGGGGGGGGGACATACATGGGGGAAGTGACCTTCACTTTCACAGTACTCTTCTCATCGCCCTCTTGGTTGATCCGCTGGAAGATCACAAACAGAGCACCGAACAGCGCGAGCTGCGAGACGGCGTACAGAACCCGGATGATGAGCAAGTTCTGCGGGGCGTCATAGTCGATTTTAGCCGCCTTCATGCCCATCAGCATGGCTGGGCCGACCATCATCTTCCACGACATCCCCATGGCTGCCGCAACGCGATGAGACTAAGCTGCGAGACTCGTCGCGAGGGCTACGCAGACGGGAACTCAACACCAACAAAGGATTCTATAGAAACAGAGGAGAAGAGGGAGAGGAAGGAGAAGGAAGGGGGAAGGAGGAAGGGCGGCCTGTGGCTGCGGCGTCCGCTTTCCTCACGTCGGGGTCGGGTTGGGGTCGTCTTCCTATGGCACCACTGAGCACCGCTTCTGCCACCTCAGCATAGGTCGGATCCTGACCGCCACATCATCTCCACGTCGGAGACTCTGCATCACTCTTTGCAAACGTGAACCAATACAAGAGTGTGTGTATGTGTTTGTGTTGTGTGCTTTGCGTTTTGTTGATGAATTTGAGGTGTCACGGTGTGCCGTAGTTTGAGGTGATAAAATTAACTCTGTGATTGGAACTTTTTCTAGGCGTGCGGTGGTTTTTGTGCGTGTTTTCTTTTGAGAGAGATTTTTTTTTTTAATGGTGATTGTGTTTTATTATTATTATTATTATTATTATTTACAATGTTAAGATTTGTTTAATGAAGATTTATGGTAAGGAAGGATTACTAGTTTTGAATTCTTGGTAATTGATGCCTTAATAAGGTATAATATGACTGATTTTATTTTATTTTATTTTATTTTTCATATTTTAATACTTCAACATTTTATAAAAAAACAAAAAAATAACAGTTGGTTGTTTTGTTTTGTATTATTGTAAAATTTTAAAAATATGCTTAAAAATCTATTATTTACAAGTACAAATTTACTTCACAGAATAAATGTAAAAAAAAATTATTTTCAAATAAATAAAATAATATATATATATATATATATATATATGTAACAGATATTTTTAACAATGTTATTATTATGTGTTATTACTTAAGATTCATTACCGTTTGAATTGGTTAGGGTAATATGGCACACATGCTACAAATAAGAATTGTGAAATACTACAGTAAGTTTTTAAAGTTTTGAAATTATCTTCTTTTGCATATTTATATTCTTTAAAGATGAGTAACAAATGAAATATTTTAATCAATTCCCAAAATACATATACAATGCAGTAAATTGTATAATTTTATCTGTCACATTCTTTTTATTAAACACATCTTCCATGTATATTATGCATGAATTTGGATTCTTTTAACAACATTTTCTAAAAAATAAATTCATGTAAAAATAACAGTAAATTTATTCAATAAACTTAATTTATTTATGTGTATTCGTTCATCAATTTAAATTGTTGAGAAGGTTTAAATTATTATAAAACTTCATACTCAACCAAAAAATTATGTACAACTTTTAAAGATTGCAATACTTTTACTAACTTTATTAGAATACATTTTCATCACAAAAACATCTCTATTATATACAAATATCATAATGTTTTGTATTTCTGGTCATTAAAACATGATTACTATGGTATTAAAACACACATGACCACTATGGAATGTGTTAAGAGATTTACCAAAATTAATCTACGAAAGCAATCTTTCTTAGCTACCAGTAGTTCATTTTATTAATAATACCAGAAGATATTGTTATACATATATATTTAATTTAATTTAAAATCTGTGAGAAGTAAACAAATTTTATATTGATATTCTCTAAAAATGCCATATCAACGCATAAATAAAAAGTAAATTAATCTAAAAACATTTACTGAAAGTACAAAATATGTTATTTTGAATAACGATGTCTGCAGGTTTTTTTTAATCTTGGAAAAAACCAAAATTAGTGTAAAATCCAATGGATATTTGCTTTAGGTATCCGTCACATTGTTCTTGCTATGATTAAATTCTAACTATTGTCACCTTTTTCATAATTGTTAAAAAATTGACACAAATTGAATGAAATATTAAAAAAAATTAAATATTCTAATCAAATATCAGGATCAAAGTATCTGATGTTGGAAATCATTAACAAACCTGCTGCTAACCGAAACCCAGACTGAAGCTTAGCAGGAATGCAAAAAGCTGTGAACAATACATTTGGATACTCTAGAGCAATGAAGAGGACCATGACGCTGTAATATTCATGGAGCTGTTTGAGCCCCAAACTCTGTTCATGGCAAATTCAGGAGCCTGCTCATGCATCCAGACTGCACATTACATAATTCTCACACGTAACTTTGTAAACTAAACCTCACCCAGTTTTTTTGGAGAGCCCAAAAAACAACAAATTGTCTGACTTTGCTACTTGTAAGAGCATCATTGACTGCCCTCAAAACTACTTGAAAAATTTGAACCCAAGTGAAGCAACCTTGGAGGTGAGAGAGGAGGCATTGCAGCCATTGTGCTGGCTTCCTTTATGCGCAAATACTCATTTGGAATTGCTTCTGAAATCAGCCTGTCTTCACTGGTGCCGCCATGTAGAAACTTTACAGAGCTGGAAGATCTGAAGACACTGTGTTCCTGTTGTAGAGACTTCGCAAGACGGTCTTGGCCTACTTGCACCGCGTTCCTGAACACCCCTGCCTCTTGTAAACCTTGCATAATCGCCTGCAAAATTTGATGCGCGAAAGAACTTCATATTAGTAACGAAGACCTATCACCACTTTCATGTAGGTATGCATTTCGTGATAATGCAAAATAATCACCAAACACGATATAGATATTAAAATGAGTGATGGAGATAACTAGTGAGGTCCAAAGCTTGAGCTGCAAACTAATCAATACAAGTTGGCTGCATATGTCCCTGAAACGTGCAATACTTAATGTGCAGATTCTAAGATTCTGAAATTCTATTACACTTAACTGTAGAATGAAAGAGACGAAAACATTACAGAGAAAACTTATCACTTCGACTCTCACCTGAGGAACATATAGCCGTGTCAAGAGCCCTTTACGCATCAGTTTTAGGTTGAGTTCCTTGTCAGTCCATACCACGTGTTCCCTATACCTGCAAATATAATACAGTCTTAGCAACTCTATCTTTCCCAGCCTGTAAGAAGAGTAGATAGAATCAATATCGGACAGAGTCCTGACAACAATAACCGCTCAGAAAGAGGCTCTATGGCAGCCATAGATCCGAAATGCATTCACAACACACAACTGTTCAGAGGATAGAAGTGGAAACCTACGGTAAAACAATGGCCTGCATTTAGAAATTACCGTGACTATGAGGTGAAGGAGTGTCCAGAAACCATACCAGCGCTTCATCTCCTCTTCTGAAGCTGTGGAAGCAATAATGAAAGCCTGACACGATAAATGGGTTTTTAATTATTTTCTTGGGATTTAATACATCATGCTAAAAATGAAAATTTTACTTTAGAAAATACTCTCGAATGATGGACGTCAGAGGAAAAGGGGAGAAAAACAGTTGATTCCAAATTCAAAAGTAAAATTCATGTCCATCAGACATTGTCAGAAGGCACAAATCAATAGCGCCCCTGTAGCACAGTCAGAGTCCTTAGCTTACCTCCCGATCAAAGTCGAGCATGAAGCACCGCTTCACATCCTCCCTGGTTGGTTTGCAGTGACATCGATCGCGTCGCGATGTGAAATCTGAAAACTTTGCGTATGTATAATGTATTACTGCAGCCTCATCAAGCTTGATTTCACTGTTCAGATGTCAAACCAAGCACGGTTTCTCATAAGCAGATCCACTTTTCACAAGCGCAGTAACCCATGCATTTCATTTTAAATTTCTTCAGTAATTTTCAATGATACTCTCAGTCGTCTAATGAACCAAATACTATGAATAGACATACAACCACACCTCTCAACTACCAAAATGAACATCACGGGATTAGATCTGAAACAGCACACCAATAAGCAACGAACTCACTTTGGCGCTTTAGCGTAATTGTGCCACCTATGAGCACCATTAGGTCGCAAATGGTCTTTTATGCGGGCCGCAGCTTTACCGTTCCCGTAGGTCAAGAAGTAGTTGGGATTGCCCCGAGTAGCTTCTTTGTATAGAGCAAAGTAAGTCTCTTTAGATACGTGATCATAGTTTCTCTTAAACATGGTTACCTCACGGAAGGGTTCCTCAAGATCATCTCGCTCAATTGCACTCTCCTACAACAACCGGCATATTGTAGTATTAATATGTAGATAAAGGTCGTAAAAGACCAATGAAAACTTGAACCCCAAGTCGACTTACTAGAAACAAGAGCACTGAGTACTACAGCTGAGTAATACGATGCTGTGGGAAGAGGACTCACATAGTTGGGAAAAACCACCATATCAACGTCGGCAGCAATACTGTGAAGCAACCGCTGCACGGAGTATTCAGGGGCCCCAGCTGGATGCAACAATTCATCAGTGTCAAGGTGAATTATCCAATCGATCCCAATCTCCTGTTCAACGTACCAACACCCAGTAAAATAAGTCAACAAGATCGCGGATGCTCTTCTCATAGCTAGCTGATCGATGGTGCACATACAAGGCGATCAAAATTGAGATATTGAGATTTGATCAGATCGACATGACTTTACTGAATTGTTGAATTACCCTTGCAAATAAAATAGCCGTTTCCATGTTGAGAGACTGTTTGACAAAAAGCTCATAGTTGCAAGGTTTCCAAAAAAAGCCAGACAGCCAAGTCTCATTCCATATACGGCTGCGCAGGATAAACAACATAAATTCGCATTTGCCCGTTGAAAAACTCATCAATCGATGATAACTTCATCAAGCACAGCCAAAAATACACGAACCAAAACGAAAACTACTCTAGCAGACAAATTGGACGAAAACATGGTAATCGCATACGTCGTAGAACAGTAACAAGATTTTATGATATGAAAAGTAGTCTTTCATGAACCTTTTAGCCTGCTGGTTTTGTAGCTCTTCAGTATGATGAATGATCTTCACCCCCTGTAACCAAAATAAGAGCGCTTGAGACTGCTATTCACAATAAACTGAGTCTAAAAAAGTCAAAAAGAATATATGAATGGAAATCAAATACTGTGCTTGATGACATTTGCTGTGGAATAGTTGAAATTCAGCCCAAAGAAAGGAAATTAGGGCAAGACACATACAGGAATAGCTTCCAAAGTCGATGTCGAGTTCAGAGACGCAGCCTGTCCCTCAACAAAAAGAAAGAAGTGTGTGACACCCACAACCCGATGGTAGTACAGCCAGGGCAGGATCTGCTCTAGGCCAGCCGATGTGCTTGAAGTAATAGCTATCTTAGAAGATTGTTCGTTCTGAGGTACATGCTGCCATCTGATGTGATGCGGGAGCATTCCATTGTGAGAGGCCTGGACTTTTCCACACCCTGAACTCGTCGCAAACCGCCCACCCAAATGCGAGTTCACAGGATCTTTTGCTCCTGGAAGACGAGCATCACCCCCAGCAATCTCTCCAAGTTGTGCAGAATCCTCTAGATCTCCACCGGTCCATTGGGTCATGAAAGCGAAGAGAGCCAAACAGAGAGTGAGCGCTGTCGTGACAAAGAGAATCCTCTGAGAACGTAATTGTTGTGACAACCGCGGTCCATGGGAAATTCCCGGCATGATGCACCAGCATATGTATCACTGCAACAACATTCCTGCGATACACCAACTTTCCCAACGATTCCAGAGTCTTTCACGACCATCTAACAAACTCCAGATTCTGCTTCTGCTAATTTTGTCAAAACCCCTCTCATCGCTAAATAGCTAACTGAACCAGACAAATAAGAAATGAGGAATCCTAAAACACTGAACTAGTACACCAGTCCTCAGCACCTACACTGCCGAATGACTTTCTTGCTTTGAAACCCTATTCCTTAAATCTCCCCTGGGAATTTGAACGCCATCGCTCTTTAATGCTCTCTTCCTCATTTCCTGCTCAATTTTGAATCTCAACCCGTAATCCCCTTCAAAAATGATGGTAACAACTATGCAGAAGGGCGGAGTGAAAAATCTGAAATTTGCTATTCCTTCAAGACGCCATGCTGTGAGAAATTGATTCGATATCTGTCACGATCAAAAGAATGAAGAGATCCAATGTAAAGTACACATACCGGTAACAGGGGTCACTCCGGACTGAAGGGCCAACAATCCAAAAATCCCAGACGACCTAATCGAGACCAAAACATCTAATACACTGCAGAAGGCCTGCGGAGCTGAAACACGCTCCCTTCAACCTTCGACGTCTCATAACACACCACTGGCATCATCTTTGTTGTATACCATATAATTGAAAATCACAAGGTGCCCAATTACCACCATATGATTGAAACTATGATGGCTAAGTTACTCCCGAGACCTGTAGATCTTGCGCCGTCAACGATGACAAGACGGACGAAACTGAAGCACAGAGAAGAGAACAATGAGAATAAGAATCTACGATAAAGCACAGCACCATTTTTCCAAATAAAGCATCTCAGTTACAGCCACAAAAATTTACCCAATCTCAACAGCGACGAGAGGACACGCATTGCAAAAAATACCTTCACAACGCCACCCGTCCATTCCAAATCCGGAACTATTTGACTTGTGCCACTAAACAAGCAGTAACTCGTCTAAAGTTGATAGGCTCCCGAGACTTGGCCAACAGAAAACAGGAAGAGCATGCACGAAACGAAGAGTAGTGAACTATTGAAAAACGGTGCTGAGAACTGGTAGAAGACCAACTGTGGAAGAAGGCTTGCGTTGGTGGCAGTCATGTGAAGCTGGACGAAGGACTTGCAGTTAGTTGCAGACGACGAGAAGTTCTCGACAGGAATTTGCTTAGGTTGAGCGATTAGGTTGAGCGATTACTTTCTTCTTTCATTCTTTCGCCGCATAGTAGACCGTATCAACAGCTAATCCCAACGTTTCTCGACAAAAATACCCAACACTTCGTTGTCATTTTGTTGCATTGAAAACACAGAGCGAGGAGCACATTCCATCTTGTGCAGGCAGGGATTACCTGGTTTCACATCAGGCATTGAAAACGCTCTTCTCTGCACGAGAACAATCTCAGGTAACCAAATCAGTGGACTTAGGTTTTCAACAGCTTCTTCAAAATCAGCGTTATAGGGCCAACGTTCTTAGATGTGCAATACTAATTCTAAATCTCTTCATAAGTTTTCACTTCGTTGTCTCGTTGGCGTTTAGTATTTTCACTTAATGCCTACAAAACCCACTTCTTACATCTGGGGATAAATGGCACCGTGTTGCTTGATTGTGGCGCTGAAGTTCATGTGAATGAATTGATGTGCTATCGTGTCTCTGATCAACCATATATATGAACTGTGAATGTGGGTTAGTGGTACGAGCACACATTTCAGGTTCCTGTCGCAACATTCGTTTTGTGCTTTCAAGCACGGCTTCAATGTTATTTGATTCCACTGTGCTTGTCGAATACGCTGTGTTTTTGCATTTCTCATGTTGTGACATGTTCACTGGAATCTGGGCAGACTGAAGTGTTGATGGTTTTCAACGACGCTCAGTCTCTAAGCTTCCAGAAAATCAAGTAAGCAACTGCAGTTGAGGACTCAGAACTCCGAAGAACTATTCCATCCCTGGCTTGCGGTGAAGTTCGTGTTTTCAACTAGGTGCTGTGAAATTCATTCGTAAATCTTTATGATTAATCTGTGAAATAGTTGGTTAGAGTGAATGTGCTAATGATCGAACAACTAAGGAAAACTCACAGATTGGTGGTTATAATGAGTTTTTTTTCACAGATTGATGTTGGAGTGGAAACCTCACAACTCCTATCGGTCGTAAGTATAGTTTCCTTATAATTTTTTGTGAGTGCAGAGAAGTGGAACATGATGTCACAATTGGCTTTAATGTGGATATTTTTTTTTCTCTTCACCGTATCCAGGTAATACATGTATTACTCGATTATCATTTTGAGGTTCTGTTCAAGATTACTCTACATCTGTTTATGGCTATCGAACAAGGTAGTTATTACTTCTTTACGTTGCTTAACTTGTGATGAACAGTGTTAAGGTGAACGCTATCAACAACAGACTTGTGCCAACACACAAGTGGATGATCTGGAAAGGATTTAATTTTAACCCACATCCTTTTGGGTACCCATCTGGAAGTGATTGATTTCTATACAACTTTGAGTGCTTAGACTTTGAGATGTCATGTTGAGAATTTGCTGGAGTTGGAGCTTCCAATCAAACAAGAAAAGGATGGTTCTAGCACACACCACCATTTCTCCTGAAGAAGTGAGTATTTTCAGCAAGTAGATGTTGACCAGTTCTAATTGTTGAACAATTCTGATTGAAAGGTTTGGGATTGTTGATCCATTAGGAAAAGATCAGTTTTGTTGTGTTTGGTCTTTTGGGTGTTGGTGGTAGAATTTCAGCATTATGGTTAATTCTCATAAAGTAGAGTTTTTTGTTGCATTTTCATTAAAACTTGCATTTTACTAGCACTCTATCAGAACAATAAAAATCACCAAAATTTGGACATGTTATCTGTATAGTTCATTTTTCAAGGCATGATTTAATTTTCAAATATTTTAGTAATTAGAATATAAATGTTGATGAAGTTTATATGTATATATATATATATATATATATATATATAATTTTTATTATTAAAACTTAATATAAAAACATGTAGGTTTATAAATTTCCAATAATAGATATAAAACTTATCTTGAATATCCTTTTATATTTGTATTATATTTGTATTATGCAAGTAATTACATTATATTATAATCCATTCAAAGAATTTTACATACATCAATAATATTAAAGAGACAAACCTAAATGATTTAGTAAAGAAAAAGAATCGATAAAGGCTAGAAAATGAGGACCAATTTTTTAAAAAATAAAATAAAGTATGAAATGATGAAAGAGTCTTAAAGTAAATTAAGATTAGATTATAAGAAAAGTAATGACAAGGTTGAGAATGATCTCATTTATATATATATATATATATATATATACATATATACATAAGCTATCAAGAAAACCATATTGAAAGTTTTTTGGGACCACAAAGCTTGCAAGATAAGTGTCCAAGTCATAAGATGCATCCATACTATTCTCTACGTTTAGATTACTTTTAGAATTTTTTTGTATAGCAAAATGGCAAATCAAAGTGTAATTGGAGATCCAACATGTGTCTAAAATTTTTTTACAAAATTTCACAAGTCAAATATTATTAATCTATTTTTCTTCTATTTGCTTTTATTTACATCTAATTATTTAGAAAATATAAGGATTTATAAAAATTACTATGTAAGTACTTATGAAAAATATAATTGAGATAAAGATGCAAAAAAATAAGGTAGAAAATTTTTCTTATAAAAATTGGATAGGTTTGTTTTTTAAAAATAAAATAAAAAAATTGAAATAAATAAAATATTTAAAAAATAAGAAAATTATAATAATTATAAAGAATATATTAGAAATTTAAGTTAAATCTCAATATCAAACTTGTCTTCTCTAAACTCCTTTTATTGTTTTCTTTGAAATTATATTATTTTAGTAAAAAATAAATTAATATGAGAAAAAATTTGTAAAAAAATAAAAATAAAAAAATAGGTTTTTTAAAGAAAAATAGTTATATTCTCCTAAAGAATTTTATGTAACATTATAATTTCTTTGGTTTAATTCTTAAAAAATATTCTCTTTTCTATTACCTAGATCTATTGCCTTTTATTAATGAAATATAATATGATAAAGCATTGGTAAAAAGTTTAACAAAAAAAAGATGATTTTTTTTTATCTATAGTATTTATCTTCTAATTTTGATAAATTTAGAAGATAAATATCTGTAGTATTTATCTTCTATAATTTAATTATATAATCTATAATATTATCTTCTAATTTATATTTATCTTCTAAATAATATAAGATTAATGCATATAAAATATAATTCTATCCATAATGTCAATGATAAATATTTGTTACAAATATTTAAAAGAAGATTAAAAAAAATTAAGAATTAAAAAGAAAAAGAAAAAGAAAATCTATAGATAATAGAAGTTGCATATATATATATATATATATATATGCATTGCTATTAAAAAAATGTGATATATTGACAAGAAAGCAAGTAATTTGTTATCTAAAAAAATACTATATACATTGTAAAAAGAAGATTCACTATAGTCAAACCTGCATTCTTGTCTTATATGACTAAGGAGAAACTATCTTTATACTTATTCCTATAAAAAAATAAATATCTATAATAGATATTTATTCAAACCAAGAATTTAGATAAATCCAAAATTCTTTGGTATGCTTGCACATCTTGGTGGTAAGAATGAAAGTGATAAGCCCAAGTGAAGATATCTCAAAACAATGTAGTGTAATAAAATAAATTAGCAAAGGAAGGAGAATAGCCTACTACCAACATTAAAATTTGAACATAAAACCCCTATTATGCTAAAAAGCTTCCTTGCCACTAATATAAAGACTCTTTAGATCGTATTTTTCTTATGAAATCTAAAAACACTTTTGCAACAAAGATTTTTTTGTTGTCCTCTAAACCTCCTATCCCCAAGCAAGCTCAAAGAACAATTAAATAAAGGAATAAAACCTTGTGCCAAAACATCACTCCATAAATAATAATTTGCAAAATGATATTCATCTATAGGGTTGAGTTTGAGGTAATTCTGCTAAAACAATCTCATATTACAAACAAAGACCTTCATTTTTAGAATTATAGATGGGGGGAATGGACTGGCGGTGCCTCACATAATAATACTCTGAGCCATCCTCCCAGAGGAACACAACCCCTGCCACGTGGCACCACCAACCGGGTACGCCCTCCCCGAGCCCCACACTACGTCGCTACCTGTGTCCCGGAGGTCCACTTGGCGGCACGTTGCTCTTGCCACTTGGCTCGCATGGTCGTGCCGCGCTCGTCACCCACATCGGCGGCCTCTAGCACCCGAGCCCCTCCCATCGACCGGCCAGCAAGCGTCGTTGTGGACCTCGCCGTGGCCTGCTCAGTTCCTGAAGCGACACTACCTGGAGGGAAAATTTGACCCTTAAGAGGTAGAGGTACATGATTTGTACAGTCCCGTCGGTCTTCCATTTCTGGTTTAGAATTGTGGAGGAGTTGAGAATTACAGCTTGTGTTTGAGAGAATTGGGAACTGTTTGTGTGTTGAGGCGTTTGTAAAGGGTGTGGTTTTGTGTGTGTGTTTTTTTGCATTGGCTAGGGTTTGGCAGGGCAGTTACGATGGCAGAGAAGAAGTTTGACACGACGAAGATGTCGGGGGAGGAATTGAAGAAGCTGGGGCTGGAGGGGGCGAGGAAGCCACCAGGTTCAAATCCAGGACCAGGGTCGACGCTGCACCAGCAAGGAGGGCAAGGGCTGGGCAAGGCCGGGCGGTACCCTTTCATCATGGCCGGTGTGGCAGTGGTTGTGGGTATGGCCACATTTACCTATTACAGGTCCCTCAATGTGCAAAAAATCCCTGGGAAGAGTAACCAGGCGCTGGAGTCCAACCACCCTGCCACCGCCAAGGCTCCCTCCGATCGTTGAAATCTACAATGTCTCGCCTGCGTAAGCTTGGATCGTGAAGTTCCCGTTCGAGGCTGCCCCCCTTTATTTTTTTCTGTCTTCGAAGAACGTCGCACTCCTCGACTTACCGTGACATCTAGGGATTATTCTGGACGAGGGTGAGGACCTGTAGATACTTTTCCAGCATCCCTCACCACATTAATCAACCCTAGGCAAAAGTATTCAACTTGTGTAACTAGCGATTCGAGGAAAAGCTCGGGAACAACTGCAGGATGACTGTTTGCTGTGCTATTTCAGCGTCGTCGTGCTTTACGACATCTCTAGCAGATACACCTTGAATTTTCTGAGATTTTGTGTTTCACACTAATGGCAATCAAGTCCATCATGGTTTTGTATCCCACTGAGTCCTCTCCTCTATGCTTGACTGTTTTGCATCTTATGTGAAATGACTCCAGGAGTGTTTGATCATGTCCACCGAATAACCATGTTTCCAGCCTTGATTATGCATTGCCATGCTCTTTTCCATTGCTTGCTGCTATTTTTCTGGTGCTCAGCTTGTCGATATGTACAATTGTTGTAAAGTCCTTACTGTACCGATTCGTAAACAGTGAGGCATGATCGATGCCTTCCGGACCAAAGGATATATTGCAAGGCATTTCCTGTATGACTGCGGATACCACAATTGCCTCTAGAAATTGAGGTCGCTTAGCCACATTTTATAGTTTGTATAATCTCACAACTACTTTCTAGATCTCTTCAGTGCAATGCAGCTTTTTCATTTCATTTTAGTTATTCCCACACAACAAGATACCCCTATTCTCTGCTAGGATCATCAAGCATCGTTGTGGTTTTGGATTCCCAGCACTGAATTTTGAATTAAGTGTAACTTTCCATTTTCTGGCAGTTTAAGAGCACTTTATCCCAAATGTAGTATGATTTCATTTTGTTAAAATGTTGCATTTGTTGTTTTGTGCAAATGCCTTTACATCAATGGTTGTGTTGAGATTCATCTATAATAGATGTCTATCATGCTGACAAAAAAATTGTCTTGCCAGAACAAAAATGTGTTCTTAAATGAAATCTATCAGAGCCATTTGAAAGAATACTTAATTCTTACTTATTAGTTGTTTTTGAGTTGTTAAGAAGACTTTTGTACTCTTTATAACTCTTAGTAGAAGAGCTTTTGCACTTGGTATTGTGCTTGTGTGGATGTTTTATTAAGATGTATAATTCAACAATTCTATGTTGTACTTTTAAAAAAAATTTAATTAGGAAAAATTAAGACTGTGTACGAGAAAGACAGTTTTTTGTTAGGTGTTTTTGTTACATGCTAAAGAATCATATGTTCATAACTTGTTTGATTGGTCTAATGCAACATGTGTTTTTTTTTTATCACAACACATTACATTATGTTTTGATTTTTGGTTTTATTTTATAGTGGGAACAAATATTTAGATTCATTTTTGTTCTCCAAATTTTATTTTATGTGACATTAAGTTAACAAATTATAAATGTCCAACTTTGTGTTATCAAACGTTGCAATGTTTTATGCAAAATTAAATTGAACATAAAGCAGTAAAATTCAAAATTTTAATTTTACAAACTTCCTTATAATTTCTTATTTAACAATATAAAAAATATGCAATTTAATATTAACCATTTAAGCACAAATGTTTCATATAAATGAAATAAGTTATCTAAAATCTTGATTTATAAACTTATTGATAACATCTAAAACAAAAATGTACAACTTTAACTATATTACACCAAGATTATCATTTTATTTTAAAATCAAACATCATCTAATTCATTAACCAAAAATTTCAGACATAAAACATTTTAAAAGGGCACAACTTAAAAGTATTAAGAAAATAATGAATTTGTAACATAGAACTAGAAATTGTGATACGTAGTGTTAAAACACAGTTTGGCACATCAACAAGAATAGATACTTATGTGCAAAAGATCAAGAAATAGTAACAATGATAAAATTATGATCAAACTATGAAAAAAATATAATAAGATAGTCAAACAACTATGTCAAGACACAAGAAGGTTATTAAGATATAAGTAAATTAAGACTCAAGAAAAGAATTGATCAGATTGACAATAGAAAAGAAGAAGAAGCAGATAATAATTGAATTTAATCTAAACAGAAAATAAAAAATAGAATCCAAATTTCTAACAAATTATTGGTTATGACCCAAAATTTAGCAAATACATTTTTTGAAAAATTACCTTTTGTACAAAATTTAGCAATTGAAATTATTGTTTGAGTTTTTCACCTATAAATTATAATGTAAATGATATTTTAATTAATAATTTAAATTTCAAGTTAAAGTTAAATTGCAGATGCATGTAGTAGCATACGTTTAAAGTCATGAAATTATTTTTATTATATTTTTTTGGTTGATTCAATTGAGAAATATCAAAATGTAACATTTGTAAGATCTATCAATTCCAAGTAAAAAATATCATTTTCATGTAGAATTTTATTTAATATGCATCATCGACAAGCCAAATCGATGAAAAAGGACACAGCTTCACACATCAGGCATGGCTGACGGATATGGCGGCGCGGAACGATTTGAAACTCGCGGCTCATGCTCGTGCCCTCGAAGGCCTGACGTGGCAAGCAACGGGCTGAGTCCCGCCCCGGAGCTCAGCCTTGTCACTCACCCGCGCTGCACAGCAAACAACAAGCCTCCGCGAGAACGGGATGGCCCCGAATCCGATCCCGTCCCCCGTTGAATGCCATCGTGGATGACGCGCGGGGTGTCTCAGCACCTTCCTCATTCCACGATTCTCATCCCCCTAAGCCCGTGCTTTGCTTCTCCACCCCTCACGGGCTGCCAAGTGTGCACGAGGAAGTTCCACTGTAAAAGTAAAAGTAAAAGGAGTTCGGCGAAAGCAAAAGTGTTGTTTCATGGATGTCGAAGCTAGAGCGACGCATTCTCATCGAAGCATGTCTTGTTCCTTCTTCTGACTTGTCTAGATTGGGATTTTGCTCATGACTCAGTCACCATGCAAGCGTCGTCGCATCATCCTCTTCAATGCAATTTCTATCCCAGTTATTTTGAGCACAACAGATAGAAAACCCATAAATGAACCACCCCGAAAGTGCTTCCTTTGGGGGTTGAGTTTCTTATTAGATTTTGCGCAGCAATTCTATCATGTGATTCACACGCTCCAGTTCATGATTTCCTCTACTGTTGCGATTTTTCCACTGCGGCCCCCACCCATCGCCCATCCCTCTTTACCTCTTATAAATCTTGCCTTCATCCGACAGCATCACAATCCCGTCCACTTGAGTCGTCTCACCTGGCATTCGATCTACCTGCAGCTCTCCCACAGTTTCGCTTCGGGCTTTTTGCGTCTCTGAACCAACTTCCTCGTTGTAGTTGTGGGTTTCGAATCTCGGCTGCAAGCTGGTGGAACTTCCGCTGTTCGATCGCTTGAGTGATGTGTGTATCCTGACGACTGTGTTGCGGGTGAGGAAGACATAGAGCGGAGACTGTTCTTGGAATTTGGATTGTTAACTCCTAATATTGAGAATCATTTCGTGGTTGATCGCTGCGTGATGGGATGGTCTTAGAAGTTGCAGCAGTGGTAGCACATGGACGACGGGACTGTGTGGGGTGGGTAGCTCAAGTACCGAGGTCGATTGTTGTTGGCTGTTGTAGACAGAATCTGAGTGATATTTTACAGTACGTGTGTTGCACTGAAACGCGAAGAGATTATACGTCATGATCGATAATGAATCGTGTTGGTCATGATAATAAATTCCCTTCGTTGAAACCTTTAGAGACGAGGAAACAAAATGAGCATTCCATGGTCGCTCAACAACTGATTCTGACTGCCAAACCTGCACCAAACGATGCTGGATTGATTCATTCCTTTCTGTAGTGGAATGGTACTGACGAAGTATATTTACTGCATTTTCTAGCAAGACAGATCTGACTGATTGGTTTCAGTGATTGGTGCCTTAGACAGAGAAGCGATCTGTTGGAGCTTTTACAGACGACAATGGCAATGGCAATGTTCATGCTGAAGGGAGGCCTTTCCATGGTGGGGCCATCTGCGCGGTTGTGCGCAGTTGCTGGCGCTAGTACCCGTTTCTCGACTGCAGCCGAAGTTTCGGCCACTACCACGACTGCCCCAAAGACCATCGCTGTGCCCACTGGACATGGCACCGCCGTCGCACAAGGTGCTCGTCACACACCTCCCAACCAACGTGTTGTTGTTGGTCCACCTTCCATCAAGGAGATGCAATCCTTTTTCTTCAGATTTGATCACAGCGTAGCGTGGCCTCATCCTTTGCCGAATACGCACAAATTTCAGGGTCTTCATCACCAGCGGCGATTACCATCGTGTTCCGAATCACTTGTATAACAAGCGGGCAAATCACTGATTCAACCAGTTTAAGTCATAAAACTTGAAAGCTTACATTAACTCATTCACTTATTCCTGTGATCTGTGTACTGTGCAGGTGATCCGACGTTCTTGGAATCCGTAGACATTTACTTCGATAAAGCTGCAACGATTGCCTCGACGACACCTGACATTCTTGCCCAGATCAAGGTAGAATCTGGCTTTTAATCTTCTCAGGTAAGCGATGTAAGCGAAGTTCTGTGAAGATTTGACAAGTTCAGTTCGTGTTTTCTTATTGGCAATGCTTTCACTGTCGTTGAGCAGGCCTGCAACAACATTCTCAAAGTGCAATTTCCCCTCAAGTGCGCAAATGGTACAGTGGAGCTCATCGAAGGTTATCGTGCACAGCACTCACACCATCGACTCCCTGGTGTGTTTTCGGACTGTAACCTTTGCTTCCTTCCATGAGGGTGTTGGCTTGATTCAGGTTTTCGGTTACAGCTTGAGTGTAAACGTGTTTATGCCTTGTACTGTGCATCGACGATAGTTTGCAAATCCTGATGGATCAAACACCCGTGGCATCTTACAGTGAAGGGGGGAATCCGAATGGCCCCGAACGTCGATGCTGAAGAGACAATGGCTCTAGCAGCTTTAATGACATTCAAATGTGCTGTGGTTGACGTGCCCTTTGGAGGTGCGAAAGGTGGTATTAAAATAGGTGAGTTGTCGTGGAAATAATTGGTTCTGAGTCCTAATCGAACTCTGCTCAGTGCTTGAAACGAGTGCAGACGTTCTAATTAACTACTTCGAGGAATGTAACTGTCTTCTGAAAGGGCAATTTCTACAAACAACTCATTTCGACCGCATGTGTTTTGCAGACCCTACGAAGTATTCTGCGAATGAGAAAGAATCAATCATAAGGCGTTATACTAGTGAGCTCGTGAGGAAGAACTTCATCGGGCCTTCCATTGTGAGACTTCAAATAACAGTCAGCCAGTAGAAGTGTCTGAACATTTCTATTTGGTGACTTCAACGTGGACCTGTATTTTGCAACACTGACATTTGCATTTGGGCTCTTTCTGTGCAGGATGTACCAGCTCCTGATTATGGAACGGGTCCGCAGGAAATGGCTTGGATCAAAGATACTTTTGAACATCTTCAGCCAAACGATATCAATAGTGCAGCATGCGTGACTGGAAAACCGTTGGAGGAGGGAGGAATCGATGGAAGGCAAGAGGCTACAGGATTAGGAGTCTTCTTTTGCTTGCGAGACTTTCTCGACGATGAGGTAATCCTTCGTTTGCTGTGGTGTTTTCATTTCCATCAATGTGACTATGATGCTCAGCAAATCGGTTTAAAACGATTCATTGGTTTAAATTTATCTTCTACAAGTTATTGATATTTGCAGCAGAAGCAATGGTATGAGGTTGAATTTGAGACATGACTGTAATGATTCTTTAATCTTCTGCCCTTGAACGACTGCAGGCTCTGGTAGCTAAATTGGGCTTGACGACTGGCATTAAGGGGAAGACTTTCATCGTGCAGGGTTTCGGGAATGTGGGTCGTCACACAATTGATGTAAGCTTTACATAATCCTACACATTCACATTGGTACGTAGCGCGATTAGCTGCAATTAAGTTCAGCACACACAGGAGTGCCATGACATTGAGGAAGGCAATTATTGTTTCAATCTTAGAGCAGAAGATGAAGGATATCTGACGCTCATATCTTTTTAATGTATTCTAGAGCATATATGGTGCCGGAGGATTGATCACTGCGATTGCTGAAGTGGATGGGGGATTGGAGGCCGAGTGTGAAAATGGGATAGATATTCCTGCCTTGAAGGCCTACCACAAAAAGATGGGCACCATCACCGGTTTTCCTGGTGCAAAGACAGTAAGTATTTCTTTTGTATCAGAATGAAACTTCTTCTTTGACTTGTTTTTGTAGCCACGTATTCATTGAAACAGATCGATTCAGTTGTCGTGGAATTCCATGGAAGACGGTACCATTTCATTTGCCTATTTTGTGTATTCAGGTGAAATTTGCAGCAGGCATCTTAGAGCTTCCCTGTGATGTGTTGATACCTGCCGCTCTTGAAACCCAGATCCACTCTGGAAATGCAGGAAATGTCAAGGTATTCATGACCTCTAAATTGTGTTGGCTTCTCAGTTTCATGGTTTTGCCTCCTTCATAGTGTAAGAAACGGTGGCAAAGACATACCCTAAGTGGTCCCCATCGACCTAAACGTCTTATATGTTCAAATTTCAGGCAAAGATTGTGGCAGAGGCTGCAAATGGACCAGTGACTCCCTTGGCAGAGACGATATTGGAAGAAAAAGGCGTCGTCATCTTACCCGACTTATTGCTCAATGCTGTAAGCTTATTGCCCCTGGCTTTCTGAATGTCAGCAGATTATAGCAATAAACGATGATGACTGCAGGGAATCTGTGGAGAGATTTACTCGTAATGAAATCTGAGCGCGAGACATTTCAATGGATTACTGCCTTTTCGTTCATCTACAGGATTGTGTATACGGTCCAATGCTTATCAACAATGACGATCTCAAAGCCGTGGGGTTAAAGAAGTGAACCTGTTTCTACAGGGAGGAGTGACAGTCTCATACTTCGAATGGCTGAAGAACTTGAACCACATCCATTTTGGACGCATGAGTCGACGGATGGAAGAGAGAGGACAGAGGGTGCTCATCGATGCCCTGGAGACTGAGCTCGGGAACGGCCACAAGATCTCCGACGAGGTCCGAAGCCAAGTCGTGAAGGGGTAAGCGATTCTTACATGCGACGGCTGCAAACAAGAAAAACTATCTTCGTGCTAGAAAACTCGATCAAAACAACCTCAACTAGCTAACGGACAATTCCCTCTGGACCACTTGCAGGAATCGAGAGGTGGATTTTGTCTGGTCTGGACTGGAGGAGACGATGCTGCTGAGCTGGGAAAACGTGAAACGAACTTCTCAAGAGAGAGTAAGACACACACACACTCAACCTACATACACTTGCTCAAACCCACAGTGCTCCACGTTTGTTTCGAAGGGACTGATACGTTAGAATCAGCAACTCAGGGTCTGATCAGACTCCCATGCTTGTCTGCAGAACTGCAACTACCGAACGGCGGCATACCTGATCGCCATCGAGAGGATCGCCACCAGCTACCGCGTGAGTGGGATTTTCCCTTGAATCTGGACCTGGAAGCTCGGTGCCGCGGCCAACGTCAACGAAGCTCTTGTGTTCCAGCAGACATGGATGAGCCCTTTACCAGCCTGCAAAGTTTTGTAGAAGACGTGATTTTTTCTTTTGTTACTCTCTCTGTCTGCAACTGTCTTGGTTGTTCCGTTGGGTATAGTCTAGTGTTGTCCAGTCTCATCTTATTTCATATTCAAAACCCACTGGGTTCTACATAAAACGACCGTGCTTTTTATAACAAAGGTCGGCGGTGTTTTTTTGGTGCACTGTTGCCGTAGACACTATCATCTCCATCACCCATCTTTCCCAATGCCCAGAAGCTTGTTCGACTTGGGTGAGAATGGAAGGATTTTACGCCGACATCACATGGTTGGTTATCAATCAATTAGTGTGACCAACTTCAACAAAGTTGTGTTGTAATCACTTCAGTGTTGCACTTAAATATATGTAATAGCTTCTTGCACATTCTGAGTGATGAAAAGCAGGACATGTGTGTGGTGGAGTTGGAATGGTTTATTCGAACATGCCATGTTTTTAGACCTTTTTTTAATGTTTTTAGTGCTGGTATATTCACATTCACGATTAAGACTATTTTTGTTGGATTTTGGTTAAAGCATTGAAGACAGTGTTTGATTAGGTTTTTCAAAAACAATTGATATACATTTGTTAACATATTTTAAAAATAAGCTTTGCCTATATTTGTTGCATATATATGTATATATATATATATATATATATATATTTATTTAATCCAAGGTTTGAATTTGAATAATTTAATAGTGATTAATTTTTAAATTTTTTTATAATTTTTTTTTCCAAAATTAGTCTTAGTATCTGATATTTAAAAAAGTTGTATATGGATACATTATTTTATTTTATTTATAAATTATTATCAATTTTTAATTTTTTTATAAAAATAGAAATTTAGTTTAAGATATAATATTAATATTTATAAATAAATAAATAAATATATATATATATATATATATATATAATTTGTAATACTATACATAGTTTGATTTTTAAATAAATCAAGTATCTTTATAATTGATAATATTTTAAATGCTTATATTCTTGAAAATTAATGAGAATTTATTATAAATTAAATATAGATATGTTAAACTTTTAATAGACTTATATCCATGTATGTTCTTGTTAATTTAGAATTATTGTTGACTAAAATATGCATCTTGACTTTTATATATATATATATATATATATATATTTGTGAATTAAATTCTAAATTCTATTGTGAGTTTTTATGAAATAACAATTTTGAATCATATGTATATAGTAATCAATTGAATCATATATATATATATATATATATATATATATGAGAATATTAAATTGACCAACCTAAATATTAAATTAGTCTACCTTACTTTCATAATTTAATCTTTGTGACTACTTTGATTTGGGAATAGAAAAACTTGTAAACTCAATAGACAATTGTAAAGATTAATCCAAGATTCTCCTTAGAAGGGATTTGAGGTCTCTCTTGTATCTCCTTGTGGTGGCTCTAATTGTGAAGCACTCTCAAGTACTTAAATCCAACACATACACTATGGAGGCATATCCTCACCCAATACCCCCCGACTCCCTTTGGCCATAAAACATGATTGCGCTACTCCTTTAGATTTGCTAAGAGATAAAATCCGAATTGAATGAATGAGTTTACAAGTTTTCCTATTCTCAAATTGGAGAAGAAGTCACAAAGATTGAATCATGGGAGTAAGATGGATCAATTTAAGATTTAGATGGGTTGATTTAATATTCTCATATATATATATATATATATATAATTTATTTTAGTAGTTGATGTTCCAGTTCTTTGAATTAAATGGTCTTTTGTATATGTATACTCATGATTTTATTTTTGAAATCTATGTATGAGCTATTTTAATATCTGATTTTATTGAAAAATGATAATTTAATATTTATAAAAAATTGAATGTTAAATAGGAATTTTATTTTAAAAATATGATTTTATTATACACACCTTTATATATATGTATGTATACATATATATGTAAAATCAAAAGAATTAAAATTATTGCTTAATAAATTATTTTACAAATTTTTAATTGGATAATATTAAAATATATTTTAAAATAAAATTATAATGTAACATTTGAACTTATAATAAAATAACAATTGTGTTGATACATGACAAATGAATGATTTTAGTAACAAAAAATAAAAATCTAATCCTTTATTGAAAGATATATATATATATATATATATATATATTTTAAATACACACATAGACAAATATATAAATATAAGATTTTATTTATCAAAAAACTATAAATGAATAAATTTAACTTAATTTTCTTAAATAAAATATGTTTAATTTTGCTTAGGAAGTCTTTGTACATAGGAAACAAGATAAATGGCCATAACTTTTAAATGTTTTGATGGGTTAAAATTGAGAAATTTCACTAAGTTGGCTCTATATTTTAAAAAATCATTCTAAAAACCCTAAAAAAGAATTGAGGTGAAATACACTTTTTCCTATATAAAGTAATTAGTGCATTTTTATAATATCTAATATATTAATTTATTTTTTTCTTAACTTTTATTTTGAAAATCTTTTGACTAATATGATAATCACAAAACACTTATTGAAACTCCCTGAACATGTAAATTTTAGTGCAAATATAATATTAAAAACAGATGTTTTTAATATTTTAAAAATAAGATAAAATAAAATACTATCTATGTTTGTTTAATTTTTTTAATAATAATTTTGTGATAATTTTGTAATGATTTTGAATTATGTTAGATAGTCTGATTTTTCTACACTTTATAGCATCAAAACTGGATAAGTCTAAAGTGTCATTTGAGATCTTTTACAACCCATTATTAAGAGAACAGTTTTAGATAGGAAGTGCATAATAAATATAGTCATGAATAAAATTATTGTTCAATATCTTTGTGTACTTTTCATGTGGTATTTTTGCATACTTTTGATGAAATATGTTCAAAAGAATATATATATATATATATATATATATATATATAATAAAAGACTTAAGAGTCATAATTTTAGATAGTTGATGATTGTTTAATTGTTAATGTATATTGTTTTAAATATCTAACAATATAAAAAGATGATCTTATTCTATATGGCACATACAAATGCTAAAATTAAGTAAATAAATAAAATTAAACTTAATAAAAATGGTTTATTTTATTAATTATGAATATGAAAAAAAATCTATATATATATATATATATATTGCATATCATCGAATTATGCATGTAAGTATTTATATTATTTATACAGATATGAATAAAGTCATAAATAATTTTACTCCAAGAATGAAATGACTGATTCTGAATGGAGATGACATTGTGAATATACGAAACCACAACATCGTGATTTTAATACAAACGAACAATGAAATCCAGAACATTTTCCATCGGCAACTACTTTCGTGGCGACTTTCAAATCCCGTTACCTACATTCATCCAAGACTGGTTCAAGTCAGCGAAAAGCACGGAATTACTGAACTCCACGTGGCGGGCGAGGGAGCATCGCCCAGCTGGAAGGGGTGAGTCAGCATCCTCGTCACGAGGGCACGTGGAGTCATCCTATAGCCCAAACCCCGAGGGCGAGAATCCAACGCCGGCTCTCTTTTTCCCTCTAGGGCCAGTCGGTGACTGCTCTCACAGCCATGTCGTGACATTCTCTCCTCTTCGCAGCTAATTCCGCGACCTGGGTTTCAACTCTCGATCGCTACGTATCGTCGAAATCGAGTCTTGTGAGATTTGTCGCAGTTTTTTGAGGCATTTCGCAGGCGATGGGGTACAACGATGGGGTGACGAGCTCGGTGGAGGCCAAGGATGAGGCTACTCAAGAGGGACCTCAAGACGGGTCTCCTTCGCAGGAACAAGACTTGGAGGCGCCTTTGTTGCCAGCGGAGGGTGTGGGATCTCCTCCTGTAGTGCATGATGCTCCTCCGAGCGAACAGAAGGACACGCTTCTGTACATTTGTGCGATTTTAAGCATCGTTACCGCCGTGGGCGCTTTGCTCTGTTTGGTGGTGAATCTCATCTCTCTTTTGCGCTCGTTCGACTACCGGGGTTTTGATTATCGCGTTAGTGTACGTATCATATCCCTCTCTTGCATCATTTTCATTTGAGGAGGTTTTCTTGTTGGGATTTGCTGTAGTCTAGACGAAAGATGAATACTTGGTCCTTTGACGTTAAGTTTTGATTGTTACAATGTCCTTAAGGTTGATTTCTTGAGATCGATGACTCTGATGCTCAAAGGAGATGCTATGTATCTCTATACGGTTACATATATATTCGGGAGAAGATATTGATTATTACAACTATTTAATTTTATTACGAGCATTATGACATACCCTTGAAGGAGTATATTTCTTTCACTTTTTATTTCTAGTTTGGGTAAGTAAAAATAATTTTAGTTACACGTCTTTGCTGATTGAACGTTTGCTCTGGGTAGGTATTTGTTGGAATCATACGCTTCTACGCAGTCGCTTTTGCTCTACTCGTTGTCATTGCTGAGACTGAGTGGGGACCCATCGTCAGATTTTGGAAGGTATGTATCTCCATAGTCCTCTACACTTCAACTTTATGGAACGATTTAGGGTAAAATGTGATTGTAGTTACCGTTTGGCACTGCTGTTACTAACACTGGAGTTCATTTCAGGTGTTAGATTACTGGGTAGGTCGCGGCCTTCTCCAGATCCTGTAAGTCTTTTCATCTCTGGCTCCACACATTACTGCATCAATAAGACTGCCTTAGATTGTTCTACTACGTTGGTTCTTATGTCATCGTAGATTTCTATGATGCCATCCTTGATGCTTGTGTTGACATGTATAACTGACTGCTTTCAAATCAACATCAAGGCTGACGCATTATTATTGGACAGTGTGGCAGCTTTGACGAAGGTGTTGGCACGAGCAAGCGGTGAGACGAAAGCGGAAAGTTTGTTGCATGAAGTGGCCAGTTGGTGGCTTTTGGCATGTGGAATTTTGTATATTGTTGCTGTAAGCTATCTTCGCTTTCCATGACTTCTGAATCGACTTCACCAGGACTCTTCCTTGTCTCCAGCTTAAGAGGATTGCCTTTCTGCTGGTTTAGTGATATCGCTAGTTTAGTGTATATATAGTTTTTTAAAAAAAAAAATACTGACGCCTTACTGTCCACCTGTTCTTTGCCAGGGATTGTTATGCCTTGGTGCCTTTAAACGCAGTCGCATGCAAAAAGCTAATTGGAAGGAACAAGCTCAAAAAGAACTTGAGGTACAATTTGATATTTGAACTCAAAAATGCACATTTCAATCCAATATGCTTGCGCATCGCATTCCAATAACTAAATTACACCATGTTGCTGAATCTTATCAGGAGGTGCATAGACGACGGCAAGAACTGGAGGCTCAACTCGGTGGACACCGTTAAACTTCTCAAGTCACCTGTTCTAAGATACAACCGACAGCTCCTTGATCTCCTAGTCTTGCTGGTTTGCTCAATCATGTACAGTAATCAATTGCGAGTGAGTGCTTTCAAGTTTTTCTACGTGTAAACATATAGAGTCGAAGAATTGTTGATTTCGGAGCCACATGCAATCCTTATTGCATTTACGGTAACCCTGTCTAATAAAAAGCTCGTGTATATTTCCCCAGATAGTCAAATATGCATGTGACCGAGCTTAAGTGGAACGATGTTCTGCAGGAGCATTTCCTTCTACCTAGAACTTGACGATTGCTTGTTTGCATGACGTATTTATGCCATTGTATACAACACAGTAGAAATGGTCAAGTACACAGCCTCATTATGGTTAATTCAGCCATTTTCATATGCATCTGACAGAGAGCTGGTACTTCAGTGGAGTAACATCTCGATGAGATGCTCCCTAGAATTTGGTATTCTTATCCTTGGATTTTCGTTGTCTGATAAAGATTCTCGTTCCTGTTCTGATCATTTGTGTCATTTGTTGAAATCAACATGATCCACTGTTACCATCGCAACCAGAACAGAGCAGTATCTTGCAACAAGTACAAAGTCTTGTGTCAGTGAGCGTAATTTTGTCAATGTTTAACTATTGATGTGCGCATTGTCTGTCTACGTTTATCTGGAGAATATCCTTATAACGTAAATATTATAACATTATAATATTTATAAATATTATGAATATTTTAACTATAAGAAATTAAAATAGAACCAAAATATAAATAAATAAATAAGTAGTATCACAAAAAAATAATATTTGAATAATAGAGAGCTGCAGCAGCTGGCAGAGCGTGTTGGCTGCTATTGTGTTTTGTGCAAGCGCACCTTTGACCATGCCACTTAGTTGTAATTTGCAAGCTTAGAAGAGCTGTTAGGTGTTTGAGATCTCTAATTTACGAAGTAATCTAATTATTATATTTTATTATTCTCAGCATTCTAATTATTATTTTTTATTATATTTATTTTTTAATTTTTTTGTGCACTATAACAATTCATGATGGTACATGGATTAGAGGTGATTTGGCAATTGCAAGACTTGGTCCTATAAATGGAGATTGCATTGTAATAGATACTTTTCTTATTCTACCAACGGACTTATACAAGGAATGCAAGGTAGTCACATTGTACGACTTATTACAACTCATTCCAAGTGAATCTTTTCTCTTTGAATTTTCCAAAAGCTATGCAGGTTTATTCTTGCATATAAAACCACACAAAATCTTGGTGAACCAAGACCTTGTGAGGGAAGCCATGGACAAGTTATATCACAATATTATAATATTGCATTGTTGTGATATAATACAATAATATGGTAAAAAAATAGACAACAATGATTTTATAATTAATATTTCATCATCTTCATTGAAGAAGAACTCAAGATATTTAAGAAAGGCTTTTAAAAAAGCCTCTTAGTTTATTTTTTTTAATTGTCTTAATAGCTAATAGAATAAAATTGGTTAGCAATTTTTCCTTCTAGGCTACAAAAAAGGTTCTATCACCTTAAAAAAGCCATAGATTGGTAAAAATGAGATTGTTTACATAAATAATTGAATTGATTGATTCTAGGATAAAGTTGAGGATAGAATTATGCTACAAAATCCCTAAGATAGGTTTAGTTGATGCTTAAGAGACAGTTGTTTGTAAGTCAATGATGAAATTAGATTCCTAGACTTTAATATTGTTGCTTAGGACAAGACGGGAGGCATTTGGAGATTAGGAGGTAGGATTCAAGCTTATTTCAAAGACATAAGGCTGATTTCTATTGGTTTTGGGATGACTTTGAAAAAACTATTCAAAATTAGGGTTTATATTGGAGATCTAAGATATACATAATAAAGTTAGAGTTAGCATTCTTGGTTGATTTATATAATCTGTACAATATCTATAGTTGAAAATATATGTGTGTATGACAAATTGTATCTAATAAATGTGTGTAAAATTTCATGTCATTGTGACAATGCTATTAGGAGATATATGATCATGCATGCAAAGGGATATCTAAAGTTGGCAATTTGAGGTTGGTTAGGATTTTTGTAATATTTGGAGATCTATTAGTTTAAAAAAAGTGAAATTAGGCATGTGATTAAAGACTTGAAGATCAAGCTACATACTAATTTTTGATCAAAAGTTAATGGTTGGAGAAGGAGAAGTAGTTGTTGGAACTTTTTCTTCAATCTTCAAGTTGGTAGCAGAGGGATATCAATGGGACTTTTTGGCATTTTCTTAGTTTATAACTTTAATTGGGTTAAATTTTTTTAAGCATATATAAAATTTTTAGTGGCATTATTATGCAAAATTTTGTACTAATTTGATTGTCAAATTAGAAGTTACAGCTTCTTGAAGCTCATTGATTAGGATTAGGATTTGTAAGAAAAAATTGAAGTTACAAAAGGATGAAAGTAACAAGAGAATTAAAGTTTGTATATAATTGAGGTTATTAAGAAGATTATTTTTTAATACTTTATATTAGCATTATAATATTTTGAAATTAGAATTGGCTTACATTGTTCTTTGACAGTCAATATCCATTAGAGTTTCTTGATTAGTTACAAAATATAACTTTATCTTCTTTAGCTAGGTACCTAGAGTATTTCCAATAAGACAATATATAATATGACAATGCATTTCTTAGGTGGAAAATTAGAAGAAGCAAGTCTCAAAGCTTGGAAAGATAATTCCAAAATATTAATAAAAAGGATTATCTCCCTTAATAAGAATCTTAGCCAAGGTTACTTCTATCTAAATACATCATTGGAAGAAGTCACTTGCTAGATGTTAATTCTATTTCTACACATATCTAATACTAAATTTTATACAATTTAATTTTGGAATCCAAATTTTGATTTTTAAACTATTTGACATACAAAAGAAAAGTTTTTTTTATACTTTTTCAAAATCATGACTTGGATTGTCTTAAAAGGTCTTCTAGATAAGTTCTTCACTATGGCCTCTAAAATTACAATTGAATTGGAACAAATCTTGGAATAGAATTCAAACAATGAAATATTGTTGAACCATACTTTTATATTATAATGGACTCTAGCTTAGGGTGAAAGTGTCACAAACATAAGATTTATTCTAATAATTATTTAATTAATATGAATAAATAGAAATATACAAAAATAAATAAATTTGATAATATCTTATAGAAAAGCTTCTTAGAAGCTTTATAGATGTGATTTCACCTTTATACATGTCTATAGGTGATTAGTAGGTTAAAAACTTGGCCAACAAATTAGCCACATATCGCATATGTTGATAGCTTGTAAAACAAGCTAAATACATGGCACATATATAGGAAAATTGTTCTACAAGTTTGACATGTGTCTTGCAAATTGGACACATATTGGAGGTCCTATAAAATGTCGTCACATAACTATTATGTAGATAGTATAAATAGAGACAAGACTAAAGTCTTCTTCACTCTTACCAATTCTTTTCTTGCTTCTAGTCTAGTTTAAGAGTCTTTTTATTTTTCAATCTTTGACAATAGTCATTCCAGTTTCTTCTTGAATATATATACTTTCTTATTTCTATTTTGTCATTTTTTTTTACATAGATTTTATTGATTTATACATCTTTTTTCAATTGGTATCTTTGATAGATTGATAAGAATGTATATATAATATCAAAGCTTTGTATTTTATTGATTAAAAATAGATTATCCTTTTCTCTTAATAAGATATAAGTATATTAGAAGTTATAGATTATCCGTTTTTAATCTAATATTATTTTTAGATTTTTTTTTTTTTTGAGTATTTTATTCTGCAGTGAGAGTAAATATTTTCTTTTTATTATATTATTATGACAGAGTTTATTAAAATAAAGAGCACAATTATATAAATACAAGAGCAAATGAGAGAGTTAATGCTTGCAATGCATCAATTCAATGTACCACCACAAGGAGCAATAAGATTAGCAGGAAGTGAACATAAAGAAATAATTGGAACTACTTCAATATCTACACTAAGTCATACTACTTCATCTAAAATAGAACATTGCTCAAGTATTCAAGAACCAAAAATTAATTTGTTTGAGAAGTGTAATGTTACAAGATCTAAGTTTCAAGGATTCATCAATCAAGTACAATTTGTGATTGAATTTCAACCTCAAAGTTATCCAGCTCAAGGATCAGAAGTCACATTTATTAAAATACTACTTTTAGATTCTACTTTATCGTGATTTTCATCTTTCCTTGAATAACGTGATCTAATGTTAGATAATTTAGAGATATTTTTAGCAAAGATTTGATTTATGTATAGAAAATATGATGCAATTTGTATTGAAACCAACAAGATCTATACCTTGTAACAAGGAAATTCATCAATGTCATTATATATTATATAATTTTGACAATTAACAATTAATACCAAGTAAAATGATGCTGCACTTATTAGCCAATTTTTCTATGGCTTACAATATGAAATTAAGAAATTGAAGCTCAACTTATCTGATCTTCAAACATTGAGTTAAACAATTGACTTTATTGTGAAGTGTAATAATTGACTTTTTAAATTTTGATTTGAAAGTAGCATAAGAAAATATCAACATTATTATAATATAATGGTAACACTAATGTCTTTTCAATATATACATTTGGAAGTAAAAGACATGCAAATTAGTGTGGTACGTTTCAAATTTTTTATTGAATAAGAAAAGACTCGCTGTTGTCAATAAATATTGTGCTTATATTATAGAGAACCTAAACACACTGCTCAACATTGTCTAAAGAAACAATGCAACTACAAAATAAGGAATACGGTTGTCAAAGAAGATAATATATTGAGAAATGAGTTTGTCTACCTACAATAGGGATCGTTCAGTTGGAATCTTGTACAACTCCTGATAAAGGTCCTATTCTCTTTTCAAAATCTTCTCTTTATTTTATAATAGATGTGTGTTTGAGACCTAAAAATCACAAAGCCTCTGCCTTGCTAGATTTAAAAGCCTTAGTGTATTTTTTAGATGAAGAGTTTGTTAATAGTCATAAAATACTTTTAATACAAAAAATTAAACCTGTATATGTAGAAGTCATAGATGGTTTTCTATTATCTTCTAAAGATATTACTTATGAAATCCTTCTTAAAGACTTCAAATGTCATTCCAAGCTAGTATTAAGATTATCAAGATATTTTTGAAAAAAGAATGCAAATATTCTTTTGAAGCATTGTCCATATGATTGTTCAATTGATCTCAAAGAGGGAACTCAGCCTCCATTTAGACCAATCTATAATTTATCATAAAATAAGTTGGTTGAACTCAAAGAATACATTAATGAGAACTTGGCAAAGAATTTTATATACCATTCAAAATCTTTAATAGGAGCTTCTATCTTATTTGTGAAAAAATAAAAAATGGATCACTATAGATGTGTATAGATTATTAAAGGCTCAATAAAATTACCATTAAAAATAGATATTCTTTATTTTTAATATTTGAACTTTTTAATCAATTAAATCAAACTAAGATCTATACAAAAATAGATCTATGAAGAGCATATAATCTGGTCTGTATCAAAGAAGGAGATGAATAGAAGATTGCATCTTGAAGAAGGTATGGATACTTTGAATATAACATTATGTCTTTTGGATTATTGAATACATCAGCTGCTTTTTAACATCTCATGAATGATATTTTTTATAAATTTTTAGATAATTTTGTTATCTATTATCTAGATAATATTTTAATATATTCAAAAAATATAGAAGAATATTAATTACATATTCATTATATGTTACAAAAAACTTAGAGATATGAGATTGTATGCCAAGATAAAAAAAAACATATATTTCACACTACTTAAGTTGATTTCTTAGGATACATCATTTTGAATGATAGTTTAAAGATGGATCTTAAAAAAGTCCAAATAATTATAGACTAAAATATTCTAAAAATAATAAAATATGTATAATATTTTTTAAGATTTATCAATTACTATAAAATCTTCATGAAGAACTTTTTTCAAATTGCAATTCCACTTATATACTTAACTTGTAAAGACAAACTTAAATATGGCAAATCCCATCACTATCAACAAAACGGTCTACTTACTACCTTGGAATTTGATCTATTTTCTTTGACTCCTAATATCTCCTTCTTCAAAAGTCTAAATGTAGTAAGTGTTCTATATCAAGTCTAGATCTTAAAATCACCTCTCTAGCCGTACCTTCCAATCTCCAAAAATTCTCATACAACTCCTTCAATCTTCAAAAGAATGACACTAGCTACAATTTGTACACCCTAATTTCAAGCACCTACTCCTCCCTCATTAAAATTCCAAATCCTTCAATTTTTATACCAAAATTTTAGTCCAAAAAATAAGCTTTTTAATCCTAGTCTTTGATTTTCGAATGGCTTCCTTGAAGTTGCCAAAACCCTTGTTAAGATTGTAGGCAGCCTCTTCAAAGCCCATTGGATATGGTATTTGACCAATAGGGATGAAGTTTTCCATTCCTTGCTTTCATCCAACCATGCCTTGATTTCATCCCTCTCAATTAGTCTCCTACTAGCTTAAATTTTCATCTTTAGGTTCCCACCTTCTCTCAAGGCTTCATACTAAACATTTAGGTTCTATATAATTTAAAAGCCATAACCAAACTAAGTAAAATTACAGTACGACAACGTTAATTTTTTTAGGACATTTTTTATGGAAATAGGCCCATCATACTTTACTTTGGGCGCAATATTATCACAAATGGGAGCAAAAGATAAACTCTACCTAGTAGCTTTCTTTTCCAAGAAATTTTTAGTAGCAAAGATCAACTACAAAATCTATGAATGTAATTATAGATTCTTTTCAAAAATGGTATTATTATCTAAAAGATACTTTTAGCCTAGTTATTATATATACAGATCATAAGAATGTTGAGTATTTTATATCAATACACATGTTGAATTGTTGTTAGGCTTATTGGAATATGTCTTTGTCAAGATTTGAATTGATTATTACTTATTAGCTATAAAAACAACAAGGTCTATTTGATGCCCTTTCTAGATATTTTTATCTTGTTCCAAGAAGATTCAACTTTTTATCAATAAAAAATAATCTTCTTGAAGCCAAAGCAATTTCATCTTTGAGTAATAAAATCACTATTAACTGTTGATTCAATTTTTTTCAAATAAATTTAATCAAGTATGTCTTTAGATCCTCTTATTCATGATATTTAGAATAATTCATCTAAGTCTCATGATACTTCCATGTATGAATTCAAAAATAATCTACTCTATTTTAAAAAGATACTTATATATTTTAGAAGGTGAAACACAATTACATGCTTTTAAAGCTCATTACAACTTCCCTACAGTAAGACATTTTGGATATAATAAGACTTTGAAATTAATATCAAGAGATTTTTAGTGGCTTCAAATGTAAAAGACTGTTAAAGAATTTATATAGTCGAGCAACATTTGTTCAAGATCAATAACTCGTCATCATCAACCTTACAGACCTCTGTAACTATTACCTATATCAAAATAATCTTGGTATTTTATTTCTATAGATCTTATCACAGATCTTCTAAATTCAAATTTATATGATTTTATATTTGTGATTGTAGATCATTTCACCAAGATGGCATATTTTGTACCATGTATAAAATTTATCATAGGTAAAGAAATAGCTAAACTCTTCTTTGATAATATCTATTGCTATCATGGATTACCAAGGGATATTATTTCAAATAGTAAAATATAATTTGTATTAAGATTTTAAAAAATCTTTTTTAAAATATTAAAGGTGGAAATTAAACTATCTTCAATTTTACACCTTTAAATTAATAGACAAATAAAATGGATAAATAATGTTTTGGAATAATATTTGAGGTGTATCATTAGCTATCATCAAGATGATTATACAATTTTTTTGCCATTAGCAAAGTTTGCTTATAATAATTTGATACATTCTTCTATTTAATAAAATCTATTCTTTATTAATTATTGTTATCATCTATAACTTGATATTTTTGACTTCTCAAAAGATGATAATCCCAAGGCAAAAGATTTGACAAATTGATTGTCACAGCTACATACAACAATGAAGGCACAATTAAAAAAAATTCAAGAATAATAAAAGATTAATATAGATATCTATTATAAGAAATAATCTCAATTCTACATGGATGATAAGATATGGTTATTTCATCATAATATCAAGACTATTTGTTGTTGTAACAAGCTGAATTATCATAGGCTTGAATCATTTATGATTTGTGAACAAATTAATCCAGCTACTTATTGATTACACCTATCAAAATCTATAAAGATGTCAATGATACTTGAATACAAAATAAGAGACTTGAAACTAAGACAAGGTTTTCAGAAGAAACTAACAAGAACTTGAATTAAACAAATGAATATACGAATAACACCAAGAAAGGTGAATTAGAAGTCCAAGAGATGCGTTGTTGAGATTGAAGAATTCTTTAACCTCAACTCTTATATATACTCTTGTCTAGGATGCTTTCTGAGCGGCTTCTATCAAACTAAAAAGCTTCTTAAACAGCTTCTACCAATTGGGAAGCTTCTTGAATTCCTTCCATTAATTGAGAAACTACTTGAGCTCTTTCCACTAACTAGGAAGCTTTTTAAGCTCCTTCCACTAATTGAGAAATTTCTCAACCAACTTTCATCAATTAAAAAGCTTTTAAAATATTCTAGAAGGTTCTATAAACTTTTGAAGTGTATGTTCCTAATATTATCCTTTTTTCTAGCGACGAGTCCTTAGAAGAGCTCAAACTTATTACATACGTAAGAAATTAAGAATACATTGTACTAATGAAGCTATGTATTTTGTTCTCTATTCTTGAGCAATGGATTCTATTAGTCTTTGAAGAAATTGCCTATGGCCTTGAGCTAGTACCTCCATTCTTAAAACATCCCATCCAAAGGTCTGATCTTCATTGTGGCCTTCAAAACATCTTCCAAATAAGATCTCAAGACTAAAAGGATTCATCTTTCTAAGCTCAAGCAATATCACTAAAGCTGAAGCATTGGAATCAAGACTTGTATGGTTGGGTCTTACTCCTAATGGCTCCAACTAAGGTTGTACTTGGCGCTGAAATGTATTATCCTCACTTTGTTCAATTGAAGGTTGTGAAAACTACATTGGTTCGTTTGAAGCTTGTATGGCAAGTGAATCTTTTGAGTCTTGTTCTCTCAATGCTTGAAGGTTTGATATGGTGACTAACTTGCTTCTACCACTCTATTCTATCTTGGAACAGACGATTACATTCAGATGAAGGCTTTAGTTTAATTCTCATCCTTTTTATGACTATTCCTTGAATCTAATCTTCACTAAGAAGTTATCATTGAATATGTTTAGATTTGTTGGAATAAAATCAATAAAATTCCTGTACCTTTTGAGGCGTGTTGGCGAGATTTGTGATTGATTTCCATGTGTACTCATTAATATCATAGCTCCATCAATGAACAAGATATTTTAATTTGTCCCACCTTTGTCATAAATCAAGTATCTTTTCAACCTCATATTCTTCATGGTCTTCAATTTTGATACTAGGCGGCAATTTTTGTACCCTTCTCTGAATATGCAACTTTCGATAAGGTTCTAAAAGAGAGATATGAAAAATTGGATATACCTTCATAGCAGATGGTAATTCTAAGTGATATGCCACATGATTGATTTGCTTCTAGATAGAAAATGGTCCTAATCTTTGATAGTCCAACTTATCACATGGCCGCTTAGTCTTGATATTGCGTTCAAGAAGCCATACTTTATCTTCAATATAAAAAAGAGGTGGTTGATTTCTAAATTTATTTATAGATGCCTTGTAAGTATCTTGAGCTGCTTGTAATTAAAGCTTTAAGATTGTTTAGAGTTGCAATAGCTGCTTTGCAAATCCTTCAATTGTTGGATTGTTGTTCTTTAGCATACTCTATAAATCAAGCTTTGGATGATATCTATAGTTGGAATAAAATGGTGTTTGCTGAGTTGAAGCATGAACAATATTATTATATACAAACTTTGCTAATGATAGATACAATGTTTAATTGTCTTATTAATAATTAATGCTATATTGTAAATACTATTCGAATACTTGATTAACTTGTTTTATTTGGCCATCAATTTAAGGATGGAGAGACAAAGAAAATTTAATATCCACCTTTAATATTTCATAAAGACTCTTCCAAAACTTAGATATGAATTGGGATCCTCGATCAAATATGATATCATCTGATAGGCTATAATATCAATATATATATATATATATATATATTGTTAAAAAAGAATCTTACTGTTTCTTCACTAGACGCAATCTTTTTGCAAAAGATAAAATAAGTCATCTTTGTGAATTGATCAACCACTATAAAGATACTATCTAATGAATTGGATGGTAGTAGATTTATAATGAAATCCATCAAGATAGAGGACCATGACCATCTTGGAATAGGCAAGGGTTATAAAAGTCCATAAAGGCAATGTCGAGGATTTTTGGACCTTGAACAAATGTCACAAGAGAGTACAAAGTCCTTCACTGCCTTCCACATCTAAGGCCACCAAAAATCTTGAGAAATAAGTTCCAAGGTCTTATTGAATCTAAAGTGACTTGCAATAGGAAAGTCATAGCAAGATTGAAGAACGCGCAATCGTGTTGGTTCTTTTGGAATATATAAACGTTCTTCAAAGTATAGAAGGTCTTTGTCAAATTTGAACTTATCAATATTTTCTTTCAAGTGATGCTTGACATCAAGAACCAAAGCATGAGTAGTAGTTACAAGACGCATCTCATTAAGGTAATTAGAATCGATAGGCATTGATATAATAATAGCACAAAGATAAAATTGTTCTGGTTTCAATAAAGTTGTATATTGTTGATTAAATATTGCCTCTTCTATCCTTGGTATAGGATATGATCTCTTCAATAGAGCATCAGACAATCCTTATTGCTTCCTAGGATAATAAGTGATGACAAAATTAAATCAAGATAGTGACATATTCCATTGAGCTTGGTGGTGATTAAGAACCTGAGCTGACATAAAATATTCTAAATTTTTGTGATTTATATATACAGTCACAAGATGTATTGCTCCTTCAAGAAAATGATGCCATTCTTGAAAAGAATCCATAATAGCAAAAAGCTTCTTATCATGGATTTCATAATTAATTTTGACAATAAAAAACTTTTGAGAATAAAATGCAACAAGATGGAATTTGTTGTCTACATCCATTTGTGAAAGTATGGCTCTTAGAGCAAAATCTAAAATATCAGCCTCCAAGTAAAATGTCTTTGTAAAGTTTGCATGCACCAATATTAGGGCTGTAGTAAATGCCATCTTGAGATCTTAGGATGCCTTCTCCAGTTGAGGCCTCTATTCTAACTTGTCCTTATATGTCAATTGAATAAGAGGGGCGGCAACTTGAGAGTAATTTTTGACGAAGATTCGATAGAAGTTAATAAATCCAAGAAAATATTGTACATCTCTTAGAATCTCTGGAATGGCCTATTACATAATTGCCTCTATCTTCTTGGGATCCATCATTAATTCCTTAGTAGATATGATGTATCCCAAAAATTCCATCTGAGATTGATGAAATGAACATTTTTCTAGTTTGGCATACAAATTTGTATCTTATAACTTTTGTAATACCAACTTGACATGCTCTTCATGTTTGTCCATATTTTTTAAGTAGATCAAGATATCATAAAAATAGATTACCACAAACTTGTCTAAATACTCTCAAAAGATATCATTCATTAAATGTTGAAAGAGAGCGGTGTCATATTATGTGTTATCTTGTTCGGGAATGCATCGGGCACCTAGTTGTAGAAAGTAAAGTTGTGTTTGTAAATAATCAAAAAATCCTAATAGGTTTCACTTATATATGAAGAATATAATTCAAAGTTCAATTCAAAAGTGTTTAAAAACACTCCTCTTAGTAACATCAACCATACATATATCCCAATAGCCTCGTTTCTTTTATAATTAAGCAATTTTTATTTTTCTTTGCAAGCCCTAATCCTAATTTGTGAGCTTTGACAAGCTATAACTTTTAATCTAACCATCTAATTAGTATGAAATTTTGCACACAAATGTCAGTATAAGCCTTTTACATGCTTAGAAAAATTCAGCCTAATCCAACTTACAAATTGCAAGAAAATGCCCAAAAACCGTATTGATGACACTCAGCCGCCAACTTGAAAATTGATGCAAAAATTCTAGTGGTGATTTCTCCTTTTTTAATCATTAACTTCAGCTCAAACTTGGTATGTAGCTTGATCTCTAAGTCTTCTATGACCATGCCAAAATTTATGTTGATCCAATTTGTAGATCTTTAGTTATCATAGAAACCCTACCCAACCCTAAATTGCCAACTTCCGACAACTCTTTGTATCAAAGCCCAAATATCTCTTGATTGCATCATTAGATTAATACAAATTTTTGTATACACTTAGCATATCCAACAATCTAGACAATATCAAACTTTGAACTATAGATGCTATACAGATTACACAAATCACTCAAGAATGCAAGCCATCATTGTCTTATATAAAATCCAAAACACCAATACAAATCCTAACTTTGAACAACAATTGCAAAGTCATCCAAAATCCTATGTCAACAAGCTTAATGTTCTTAGAACAAGCTTCAAGCTACCTATCCAATTCAAAAATTTGATCTACAAAACCCTCGTACTTTGCCCTAGGCTACTGTTTTTGTGGCTAGAGGTCTAATTTCAACCCTGTCCTACAAACGGCCAACCCCCAGGTATCAATCTAACCTATCCTAGGGATTTTATAACCTGATTCTACCCTCAACTTAATCTTAGTATCAATCATGCTAGTAATTTATCCTTTTTATTATATTTTTATTATTTTATGGCCTTTCTAAGGCAATAAAAGAATTACTACAGCCTAGAAGGTAAAATTACTAATTAGTTCTTATGTACTAGCTATTAAGTGAAGAAAATAAATTAAGAGGATTTCATAAAAATCTTGTTAAAATATATTGAATTTTTGTTGAACTAAGATAATAGAGTATTAATTGAAAAATCATTTTTAGTCATAGTTTCACCATATAATCGTGTCACAACATGACAGCGGATGCATTTGTTAGTCCAAAAGGCATTATATTATATTCAAAATGTCCATACCTTGTCCAAAATGCGATCTTTCATTCATCTTCCTCCTTGATCTATACCAAGTTGTATGCTCCACAAAGATCTATCTTAATATAGATCTTGGCTTGGCCGAGTTGTTCTAAGAGTCTTGAAATTAATAATAGTAGATAATGATTCTTTACTGTTATTTTATTCAATCTTCAATAATCAATGCACATACGTAAGGAACTATCTTTCTTCTTCACAAAAAGTATAGGTGCACTTACTAGAGACTTTGAATGCTTGATGAAATTCTTTCTAAGATTTTCATTAATATAATCTTTCGATGCTAAAAGCTTACTTTGAAAAAGATTATAGATTGGGCCAAAAGGTGGTTGTGTTCCTTCTTGAAGATCTATAACAAAGTTATATGATCAATGCTTTGGCAATATATTAGCATTCTTCTTCTAAAAAACATCTTAAAATTTGTTGTACTAATGAAATCATATCTTTTTTAATTGGAGTCGCATAAATAACAAACAATGTACCTTCTTTGAACAATTTTATGAAAGTCTTAGCTCCAACAAATAAAGGTTTATCAATTTGTGATTTTTTTACAAATTTTTTTGCAGGGATCTCTATTGAAAATATTACTCTTCGCAACCTCCAATCTATAGATGGATTATGCTTTTCCAACCAAAATACTATGAAAATAATAGGATTTAAAGGAGTCTTAATAACGTTGAATATAATTTGGCTTCTGTGATCTTTGAACGATACTTCTATAGGCGTGGTTTCATAAATGATACTATCAGAGGATAAGGATCATCTATTTATTATCTCTGCATAAATAGATTTAGATTTTTGTACTAGAAGAATTTTGTGATGCTTAGTGAATGCTTCATCTATAAAATAAGCAGATGCCTCCAAATCTAATAAAGCAGTTGTTTGAAGCTTATGAAGGCCAAAGTACGACGGGATTGTAAAATAACAAGCAGATTGAGCAGAAAGAAAGGAACCTAAATAGTTTAATAATATTGGATTGTTCAGGTGCATAATCTCTACTATGGTTGAACATTGTTGTTTTCTTGAACAATTGCACTCCTAGTTTTGGTAATATTTCAATTTTGTTTCTTCAGACAATTACCAACCTTGTGACCTTCCTCACCACAATATAGGTACAAACGCTTTTTTTCTTACGGATTAAGAGGTTTAAATCATACTACATCAAATTGCATATTTTCTTCTTCTGAGTGTGAATTTAAAATGCTTGTTGATGTAGCAGGGATATATCAGATTGTATGTTGTCTTGTTGGAGCCCATGAATGTTGATCTTGTCAACATTGAAATAATCAATTGTTACATTTTACGGTGTCGTGTTGTGACACAATTATATGGTGAAACTATGACTAAAAATGATTTTTCAATTAATATTCTATTATCTTAGTTCAACAAAAATTCAATATATTTTAACAAGATTTTTATGAAATCCTCTTAATTTATTTTCTTCACCTAATAGCTAGTACATAAGAACTAATTAGTAATTTTACCTTCTAGGCTGTAGTAATTCTTTTATTGCCTTAGAAAGGCCATAAAATAATAAAAATATAATAAAAAGGATAAATTACTAGCATGATTGATACTAAGATTAAGTTGAGGGTAGAATCAGGTTATAAAATCCCTAGGATAGGTTAGATTGATACCTGGGGGTTGGCCGTTTGTAGGACAGGGTTGAAATTAGACCTCTAGCCACAAAAACAGTAGCCTAGGGCAAAGTACGAGGGTTTTGTAGATCAAATTTTTGAATTGGATAGGTAGCTTGAAGCTTGTTCTAAGAACATTAAGCTTGTTGACATAGGATTTTGGATGACTTTGCAATTGTTGTTCAAAGTTAGGATTTGTATTGGTGTTTTGGATTTTATATAAGACAATGATGGCTTGCATTCTTGAGTGATTTGTGTAATCTGTATAGCATCTATAGTTCAAAGTTTGATATTGTCTAGATTGTTGGATATGCTAAGTGTATACAAAAATTTGTATTAATCTAATGATGCAATCAAGAGATATTTGGGCTTTGATACAAAGAGTTGTCGGAAGTTGGCAATTTAGGGTTGGGTAGGGTTTCTATGATAACTAAAGATCTACAAATTGGATCAACATAAATTTTGGCATGGTCATAGAAGACTTAGAGATCAAGCTACATACCAAGTTTGAGCTGAAGTTAATGATTAAAAAAGGAGAAATCACCACTAGAATTTTTGCATCAATTTTCAAGTTGGCGGCTGAGTGTCATCAATACGGTTTTTGGGCATTTTCTTGCAATTTGTAAGTTGGATTAGGCTGAATTTTTCTAAGCATGTAAAAGGCTTATACTGACATTTGTGTGCAAAATTTCATACTAATTAGATGGTTAGATTAAAAGTTATAGCTTGTCAAAGCTCACAAATTAGGATTAGGGCTTGCAAAGAAAAATAAAAATTGCTTAATTATAAAAGAAACGAGGCTATTGGGATATATGTATGGTTGATGTTACTAAGAGGAGTGTTTTTAAACACTTTTGAATTGAACTTTGAATTATATTCTTCATATATAAGTGAAACCTATTAGGATTTTTTGATTATTTACAAATACAACTTTACTTTCTACAACTAGGTGCCCAATGCATTCCCAAATAAGACAATACGTAATACGACAATGGCTTGGCTATTGGCTTCATTGAATAATTGTGGATTTAGAAGTGACAATAATAAATCCTTCATAGCATCTCTTAATGTCCAATAAAATTGGCTCATTAGGGCTTTTTCGTCCCAATTGATATTGCATGCTAATTGCCCAAAATCAGATATATAAATTGATGCAGAGCATGTCTCTTGATGTTATATGGCGTGATTTTCTATTTGGGAATATACTGGATACCTGGCTGTAGAGAGTTTATTTAAAATTTGATGGCAAAAATCCAACATGTGGTTTTTTCTTAATAAAAAAGATAAATAATATAATAATATTACAAAAGAGAATTTTTATATATAAACCTTCTTATATTCAAGTAGGTTTGTACAAAAGAGATTCAATTTTTTACAAAAATCGTTCAAAACTTTATTCACCCGTAATAATTTATTTCTTATTGAACTTTAGAGTTTAATAATTCTTGATCCAACTAATCAATTTCTATAAAATTTACTTCAAACTATTGATGATTTTCTTAAGTTTCATTATAAAAAAAAGGTCAACCATAAATTCATTTCCAATCATCCAATATCTCAAAAATCCAAGTAGGTACCTAAAATCCTAGCTCAGAGATACTTGAGCACTATTTTCCCTATATCTCACAAACCCAAAATTTTAATACCACAAAATTTTTGCACATAATCTTGTAACATAAATATATACACTCTTGAAAATTTTGAGTCAAAAATCTTTCAAATTGCCTAAGATATAGTTCAAAATATAACCACTATGTAAGCAGGTCACTTACTGCCCTTAAGTTTGTAAGCATTGACTTCAATTTCCAATATCTCCTTCATCCTAGCTTGAATTTCATCAAGCCTCATGTGAAAAGTATAGCCATGGCACCTTAACTTTGAGTGCCTATAACTTCTTCATAAAAAGTGCAAATCACACAAAATTTGCACCTAAACCAGATCCAAAAACCTAAACCTTATGATCCTAGCCTCTGATGTTCGACTCCTCTCGAAAAAAAAATCCTAATTCTTAATAAATCCTCGGGCAACCTCTTTAAAGTCCATTGGGTATGCTTTTTGGCCAATTAGAATAGAGATTTCTATCATCCACCTCTATCCATCCATGTGGATGGCCAAACTACCCTTTTTACACTAAAAATCTTTTTTTAATCCTTTTTCTTATAAGATTTATATACTTTGTGCTTTAAGTATCAAATAAAAGAAGTAAATAAAATCTTAAGGGTCACCAATGTCTAACAAAGGTGACTTAAGATATATAAAAGTTATTTTCAATATAAATCAACTTCAAAATTATTATCAAAAGAAGAAATAAGGTTGCATAAATCTCAATAATAATCTTTTTAATAGATTCTTTCTAAACTAGCAACCTAATCGCATCTTATAATCAATAAAAGCTATTGATATGGCTTTCACTTAATTGTATAGTAAATATATATGTACAATTTTTTTTATATGGTAGCCGAACCACAATACGACAATGTAATGCTCAATTCTTAGCTGTTGCCCACTAAGCCTTGTCATATTTTCCAAATGCTTTTGCAAATGATTCCATAAAAATTTCAAAGTTGCTCAAAATTGGTGATCCTTTTTTGAACAAAGAAACAAACCATGATAATGCTTATCCCAAAAGCAAGGTGCTAACCAATCCAACCGATGATTCTTCTGTCAGATAAGTATCAGGTTGTAGAACTATTATCAATCAAATTTGATTGACAAATCTTCGGAACTTTGAATGTATACCATCATATTTCTCTAGAAGACTAACTCAAGGCTCTTTATATTATCAAATAGATAGATTTTCTTAGCTCAGCATAGATAATACTGCATCCTCAAGTGTAAAAGTTGAGGGTAGATGCAGTCTAAATTGTGATACTTCAGTTGTTGCGTCATTATAAAGTTTTATAATAATCCCTTCAATCTTCATAGTCCTAGCAAATAAAATAGTATGAGTACTTATAATGGCATCTAATTTGGATTCAAAAGATTCAATCATATTAATGTCATGACCTCCAACCATTCTAAGAGAAAGAAAAAATAAATCTGTAAGAAGAAAATATCAGTTTAGAGGAGGATAATCTGCAACCTCTAAAACGATTTAAGACCTTTCAGGAGAGAGATAATCCACTCTTTCATAAGAAGGACAAAGCTCCAATATTGTGATGAAAAAAATATCAATTTAGAGGAGGATAATTTGCAACCTCTAAAGCATTGATATGCTTTTGAATAGAGGAGTAATCCACTCTTTAACAAGAAAGGATCCAATTCTGATATTGAAGATGAAGTCAATCTTGACAAACTGTTAAGGACATCTGAATACAGAATAAAAGATTTGAAACTAAGACAAGGTTTTCAAAAGAAACCAATAAGAACTTCAATTAAAGAGATGAATACACAAATAATATCAAGAAAGGTGAGTTAGAATTCCAAGAGATGCATTGTCAAGATTGAAGAGCTCTGCAGCCTCAATTCCTATATATACTCATATCTAGGATGCTTCTTGAGTGGCTTTCATCAAACTAAGAAGCTTCTTGAGCAATTTCTACCAATTGCAAAGCTTCTTGAGTTCCTTCTATTAATTGGAAAACTACTTGAGCTCCTTCCACTAATTGAGAACCTTCTTGAGGTTCTTCCACTAATTGAAAAACTTCTCAACTGACTTTCACCAATTAAAAAGCTTCTAAAATATTCTAGAAGTTTCTATGAACCTCCAGAGTGTATGTTTCTAACAAAAGATCCATCTTGTATTGTACGTGTCATTATTTAATTCATACAAGATAACAGATATATAAGGAAGAAGACAAATGCCACCATCTCTTACAGAAGTGGACAATAAGGAAGAATTTGAGATGGAAGAGGTCTTAAATTGAAGACAATATCAAAATTGGCTAGAATATCTTATATAGTGGTACGGATATGATATTAGTAAATGCACATTGGAGCCATTCAAGAATCTAGCAAATGCATCAATATAAACTAAGGCATTTTTATTGATGGCATCCATCAAAATCAAGATGAAGTATCAAAAAAATCTTTGCTATAAAATAAAATAGATTCAAAAGAAATTTTATTCTATCTTGTATCATTTTTTTTTATCGTTGGAGAGATAGAAAACCAAGAACCAGCAAATTGAGCTTAAGAGCTATCATTTGTTGACTTACCAATGTTGTATTGTGGTTTGGCTATAATATAAAAATATTGTACATATATATTTAATATTTAATTTACTACACAACTAAATAAAAGTCATATTAGTAGATTTTTATTAGTTACAAAATGTGGTTAGGTTGTTAGTTTAAAAAGAATCGATTCAAAAAGACTATTATTGAGATTTTTTTTTATAATAATTTTTGAGGTTGATTTTATATTAATAATAATTTTTATATATCTTAAGTCACCTTTATTAGACATTGGTGATCCTTAAGATCTTGTTTATTTTTTTTATTTAGTGTTTAGAACACATATTATATAAATCTTATTAAAAAAAATTAGAAAGAATTTTTAATATAAAAAAGAATAGTTAGGCCATCCATGTGGATGAATGGAGATGGATGGTAGAAGTCTCTATTTCTATTGGTTAAAAATCATGTCCAATGGACTTCAAGGAGGTTGTCTAAGGCCTTATTAGAAATTAGGTTTTTTTTTTGGAGAGATTCAAATATCAAAGGTTATAATCATCAAGTTTGGATTTTTGGTTATGATTTTGATAAAAAATTTGTGTAATTTAGACTTTTTATGAAGGAGATATAGGTGCTCAAAATTAAGGTGTTGAAATTGTACCTATTGTCATTCTTTTGAATATAACTTACATGTTTAGAAAGCAATAGAGGATTGGCAACTAGGATTGGAAAAAATACTTTCTTGGCTATATTTTTTGCATACAATTTAATAAAATCCAAGCTACAATAAAAGAGATATTAGAAGTTAAAATTAGTGCTTGTAATCAAAGGGCAATAAATAACCATGCTTAATTAGTGGTTATGCTTTGACCTATATCTTAAGCAATTTGATAATTTTTTTATTCAAAATTTTTAAAAATATATATGTTCATATCATAAGATTATGTGCAAAAATTTTGTGGCATTAGGATTTTGGGTTTGTGAGATATAAAGAAAATAGTGCTGAGGTCTCTCTAAGCTAAGGTTTTAAGCACTTGCTAGGATTTTTAAGATATTGGATAATCTAAAATGTATCTATAGTTGATTTTTTTTTGTATTAAAGCTTAAGAGTATCACCTATACTTTGAAGAAAAGTTTTTAGAAATTTGAATAGTTAGATCAAGAGTTATTGAATTCTAAAGTTTGAAAAGAAATAAATCCTTGCAAGTGAATAAGTTATTGAAGGTTTTTGTTGCAATTTGAGCCTTTTATACAAACCTACATAAATACAAGAGGTTTTATTAGTATAATTTTTCTTTTGTAATATCATTGTATTATTTGTCATTTTTAATAAAGACAAATCATCCATTAGGATCTTGCTAATAAGTTAAAGGTAAATTCTCTATAATTAGATATCCAATGTATTTCCAAATTGAAGATCATGCCACACAACACCAGACAAGACATTATGACTATTACAACCTTTAAGACAATAGAATAGACATGAAGATTTTTAAAAATAATATGTTCTTTCTTAAGTTAATGATAAAATATAATGTGTTTGATATCACAACCTTGAAAAAAGGCTTCTAATATTTGATGATACTTTTAGAGGTAAGAATTATTCTTGATGGTGTTTCAAATATTTTTTCTAAAAAAAGTTATAAAAGCCTCAACAATGATTAAATATTAGGATGGTCGTCTTGCCTTAGTATGAGACACTATTAATAGTTGAGAGGACCTATCAATTATCTTTGAAAGAAATAAAGATTAGAATATGTAGCAAATATAATTCAACGGATCTTGGACTTCCTCAATATATAATCACTACTCCTTGTAGAACTTGTTCTTAGAAGGAGAGATAATATTACAAATATAAGATTTATTCTAATAATTATTTAATTAATATGAATAAATAGAAATAAATAAAAATAGATTAATTTAATAATATCTTATAGAAAAACTTCTTAGAAGCTTTATAGATGTGATTTCATCTTTATACATGAGTCAAGGACAAGAACTCGATGAAAGCAAATAAACATATGAAACTTTTATTAAGAAGAATAACAAAATAGAAGTTAGAAAGTATGTATATTAAAAAAAAATTAGAATGGCTATTGCCATAAGACAAAAAAACTATAGACTCTTGAATTTGGACTAGAAACAAGAAAGGAGTTGACAAGAGTGAAGAAGACTTCACTCTTACTTTTATAAATACTATCTAACTAGGAGCTACATGGCGGTATTCTATGAGACCTCCTACACGTGTCTAATTTGCAAGACACGTGTCAAACTTGCATGATAAGTTTTCCATATGTGCGCTATATATTTGGCTTGTTCCGTAAGCTACCAATATGTATGATACATGGCTAACTTATTCCACAAGCTACCAACATGTGTGCCATGTGGCTAGCTTGTTGACCAAGTTTCTAACCTACCAATCACCTATAGACATGTATAAAGGTGATTTCACGTCTATGAAGCTTCTAGGAAGCTTTTCTATCGAATATTATCAAATCAACTTATTTTACCTACTTCTATTGATTTATATTAATTAAATAATTATTGGAATAAATCTTATATCCGTGACATTATCCCCCCTTCTAAGGACGAGTTCCACGAGGAGCGGTGATTACATATTGAAGAAGTCCAAGATACGTCGAATTGTGCTTGCCACATATTTTGATCTTTGTTCCCTTCAAAGGTAGTTGATAGGTCTTTTCAGCCATCAATAATATTCTATACCACGGCAAGAGGACCACCTTGTTATTTGATCATTATTGAGGCCTTTATAACTCCCTTCAAAGAAAACATTAGAAACACCATTAGGAGTAGTTTCTACCTCTAAAAGTATCACCAAACATTGGGAGTCTCTTCCAAGGTCATGATATCAAACACGTTGTATTTTGCCATCAATCCGAGGAAGGATATGTCATTCTTGAGGATCTTCATCTTTATTCGATCGTCTTGAAGGTTGTGATAGTTGTAATGTCTCGTTTGATAAATCAGCAAATGATGGCTCTTCAACTAAATTTGCTGGTTGTTGATCTTCTATCTCTTTAGCACAAATAAATCTAAAGAAATAACAAACAATGATACAAAGTAGGATGAAACCTCTACAAAACCTGCTTTGCTTTATAGAAAGATTTTCTTGATTTTTTTATCTTAATTTTGATGGATGTTGTCAATGAAATGCATTGATTTTTATTGATGCATTTGCTAGATTCTTGGATGGCTTCCATGTGTGTTCACTAATATTATATTTGCGCCAATGCACAAGATATTCTAGTCGATTTTCGTGTCGCCTTGAATCTAAAATCTCTTCAACCTTGAATTCTTCATCGTTGTCCACTTCTACAGGAGGCAGTGGCATTTGTCTTCTTCCTTGTATATCCATTGTCTTATATGGCTTGAATAGTGATACATGGAATACAGGATGGATCTTCATGGACTTTGGTAGGTGTAATCGATATGCAACTAGATTGATTTGTTCAAAAATAGAAAAAGGTCCAAGCCTGCGATAGTCCAACTTATCACAAGGATGAGTAGTCTTGATATTGCAACGAAATAACCATACCTTATCCCCCATGTTGAATTGTGGTAGTTCCTTGCGATACGCATCTGCATTTATTTTTTGTCATTCTTGAGCTTCTTTTTAATTGTACCTTTATTATTGTATGTAGCTGTGACAAACGATTTGCCAAATCTTCTGCCTCTAGATTATCAACTTCTGAAAAGTCAAAAGCATTAAATCGTGGATGGTAACCATAATTGGCAAAGAAAGGTGTTTGTTTTGCAGAAGAATGTATCGTATTATTATAAGCAAACTCTGCCAATGGTAGAAGAGTTGTCCAATCATCTTGTTGGTAGTTGATGGTACACCTTAAGTACTGCTCCAAGACTTGGTTCACGTACTCTGTTTGTCTGTTAATTTGAGGATGAAAAACTAAAGATAATTTTATGTCCACTTTTAAGATCTTAAAAAGAATTCTCCAAAATCTTGATACGAATTGAGTTCCACTATTCAATATAATATCCTTAGGTAACCCATGATAGCGATAGATATTATCAATGAAAAGCTTAGTTGTTTTTTCACCTATGATAGATTTTATGCATGGCACAAAATATGCCATCTTAGTGAACTGATCTATTATCACAAATATAGAATCATAAGATCTTGAGCTTGGAAGATCTGTGATAAAATCCATAGAAACAGAAGACCATAGTTGTTCTGGAATAGGTAATGGCTGAAGAAGTCCAAAAGATCGATGACGAGGAATCTTTGATCTTGAGCAAATATCACATGATTGTACAAAGTTTTTGATTGCCTTCCATATTTGAGGCCACTAAAAATCTCTTGATATAAGTTCGAAAGTCTTGTTGTATCCAAAATGTTATGCCGCTCAAAAATCATGATGTGTTTAAAGAACACGTAAACGTGCTTCTCCTTTTGGAACATATAGGTATTCTTCAAAATATAGCAAATTATTCTTGAACTTGATTTTAGAAGAATCATGAGTCTTGGAAGAATTATTCTTGATATCATGAATAAGAGGGTCTAAAGACATACTTGACTGAATTTGCTTGAAAAAAATTGAATCAATAGTCAATGTTGATTTCATTGCTTAAAGATGAAATTACTCTGATTTCAAGAGGGCCATTTTTTGTTGCTCAAAAATTGCATCTCCTTCTTTTGGTATAAAACAAGAACATCTAGAAAGGACATCAGACAAACCTTCTTGTTTTCTTAGCCGATAAGTGATAATAAATTCGAATCTTGACAAAGACATACTCCAACGAGCTTGACCACAATTCAACACATGTGCTGACATGAAATACTAGAGGTTTTTGTGATCCGTATACATGGTGATTGAACTAGAAGCGCCTTCTACATAATGACACCATTCTTGAAAGGAATCCATAATTGTAAGAAGTTTTTTGTTGTGGATCTCATAATTGATCTCGATTGTTGAGAATTTTCTTGAATGAAAAGCTACTGGATGAAATTTATCATCTGTTTCTATTTGTGACAAAACCGCACCCAAGACAAAGTTTGATGCATCTGTATCTATAAAAAATGCCTTAAAAAAGTCAACACAATACAAGATTGGTGTAGAAACAAATGAAGTCTTCAAAGCTTTATATGTTGCTTCCGCTTCTTGATTCCATTGGAATTTGTCTTTATAGGTCAAACGTGTAAGTAGAGCTACAACTTAAAAGAAGTCTTTGATGAAGATCCGATAAAAATTAACAAATTCCAAAAAGTATTGGACATCTCTTACCATCTTTGGAATCTTTCAATTCATGATTGTCTAGACTTTCTTAAAATCTATCATAAGACCATCATTTGAAATGATATATCCTAAGAAATCAACTTGAGTAGTGTGAAATACACACTTTTCCATCTTGGCGTACAATCCTACATCCCCAAGTTTTTGTAATACTTGACAAACATGTACTTCATGTTCTTCTACGTTCTTAGAATAGATCAAAATATCGTCTAGGTATCAGACGACAAAATTATTTAGGAACTCATAAAAAATATCATTCATGACATATTGAAAAGCAGTTGGTACATTTGTAAGTCCAAAAGGCATGATATTATATTCAAAATGTCCGTATCTGATTCAAAATGCAATTTTTCATTCATCTTTTTCTTTGATGCATACTAGATTATATGCTCCTCTTAAATCTATTTTTGTATAGATCTTAGCTTGATTTAATTGGTCAAAGAGTCATAATATCAAAGATAATAGATATCTATTCTTGATTGTGATCTTATTGAGTCCTTGATAGTCAACATGCATCTACAATGATCCATCTTTTTTCTTCATAAATAGAATTGGAGCTCCTTCTGGAGATTTAGAATGGCGTATGAAGTTCTTTGCCAAATTTTTGTCAATATACACCTTGAGTTCAACCAATTCATCTTGTGATAAACTGTACATTGGTCCAAATGGTGGCTAACTTCCTTTCTTAAGGTCAATTGAACAATCAAATGGATGATGCTCTAAAAGAATATTTACATTTTTTTTCTCAAAAACATCCTGATAATCTAGATATTGGAATGCTACTTAAAGTCTTTCCACCATCAGAAATGAGAGTAGCGTAAATAGCAAAAGTTGATCCTTCTTTTGCTGCATGTATAAAAGCTTTTGCACCTATAAGTACGGGTTTTATTATACTAGACTTATAGCTTTGCATTTGGTTGATAGGATGTTTAATAATATTTTGAGAAAATTCAAGTCTACGAGAATTCTAATTTGTTTGAGGTTTATATTTTTCTAGCCATGATAAATCTAAAATAACTAAATTAGACGAAGATTTAATTATATTAAAGATTACGTAGCTATTATGACCATCTATTGTTACTTTTATAGGACGGTGTTGTAATGTAATGCAACTATTAGGTGAAAGAGTGTGGAAATAGTATATTATAGAAGATCTTAGTTCAAAATATTATAACAAATTATCTTAGAAAAATAGATAATAATAAAAAAGAAGTAAAACTAATGAGTGTTAATGCTGCCTTTTTTACAAATGAGCTTCTATTTACTTTGTAGGGCCATAAGTAAGACAAAACAAAGTAGATTGGGAAATAAAATAATATAGGCATATATAAGAAAAAATTAAGAAGAGGTTTCAGATAAATTTACTATAAAAATCTCAAAATAGATACCCGGAAAGGACCGGTTATGAGCTGGGGTCGAAATCAGACTCCAAGGCACAAAACCGCATGCCTATGGTGGATCAGGAGGCTTTTTAGATTGGAGATTGGAATTAACAGAGTGGACTTGAAGAGATTTTGTATATAAGTTGATTTTGAGTGATTTGGATAAGAAATGACTTTGTAATAGCTTTGCAAAGTCAAGCTTGTTTTGGGCAACTTGGGATTTTGTGAAATAAAATAGGATTGACATTTTAGGCAATTCCAAAAGTTTTGTAGCAGATCCATGGCTGAAAATTTGTGGATTTTTGGATATTATTGTTGTTAATGTATACTATGAATTTGAGCTAAATCTAATAGTTTAGTTGTACGTAATTGAGGTTTAAGTGGGTCAAGGTCTCAAAAATTAAGTTTTGAGGGTCAGTTAGGATTTTTGAGATCTTGAGCAATTTGCCAATTGGATTGGAGTAAATTTTATTTTTGTGGATAGTAGACTTGTTTTTCTATACATATAAGTGATTTGAGACTGATTGAATGGTGAAGAAGGGAGAAATCAACATTGGAAGATCAGCATCAAGGTTAGAGAAGGAGGCCGGCCAACACCCGAGAAGGTTTTAGGATTTTTCTTCCCTATCAGAGATTTGATACTCTTCAACTTTAGGGATATTTATTATTGACTAAAATGGCTGAAAGGCGATAAAGTTTTGGGCAAAGATCAAATTATTCAACGTAACAGATATTGAGGTGTTCTAATTTTTCAGAGGATCGATTTGAATTGTATTAAAATTCTTGGCTAAGATTGGTTAGGTTTGGTTTAGTATTTTAAGATTTGCTTTAGGATTTGGTTTAAGATTTAGGATTTGATTTAGGATTAGGTTTAATTTAGGATTTGATTTAAGATTTGGGATTTGTTTAGGATTAAGATTTGACCAGGGTTTGATTTAGGATTTGATTTAGGTTTTGACTTAAGGTTTGACCTATGGTTTGAATAGGATTTGACTTAGGATTTGAATAGGATTTGACTTAGGTTTTGACTTAGGATTTGACCTAAGATTTGAATAGATTTGACTTCAGATTTGACGTAGATTTTTGGACTCGCATTTGAATTCAGGTTACTTTTACTCTAGATTTTTGACTTAGGATTTGACTTAGGATTTGACTTAGGATTTGACTTAGGTTTTGACTTAGGATTTGAATAGGGTTTGACTTAGGATTCGAATAAGATTTGACTTAGGATTTGAATAGGATTTCCGACTTTATTTCACCAGGGGGATTTGAATAGAATTTGACTTAGTGACTGATTATGATTTGATCTAAGTGGCTCTGAACAATAATGATTTGGTGATTTTAAGATTTTATTTTTAGTATTTTCTAAATTTAGTATTTTATATATTATTTTCTATTATGATTAATGTATGATTCATTTATTCTTCTTTTATAATTTCTTTAAGATTGGATCAAAGTTTGATTAATATTGTTAAGGTTTAATAAAAGTTATTTAGGATTCTATTAGAGTTGTTAGGATCTTGTTGTTGTGTATTTCCTTTTTATCTTCCACAGCCAAGTGCCCGGAGCATTCTCAAGCAATTTGCACGTATTACGATATAAGTTGGTGAACCCGACATGAAAAGCTTGAGGTGGAAGATTATTGGGATTTTTTGGATTTATTTGATTTATGAAGAAGGAATGCAAGAGAATTGAAGGAAGAATTATAGATGGTATTTCAATTGGAGTGAAAAGCTTGAGATGGAAGATTATTGGAATTTTTTTGGATTTATTTGACTTATGGAGAAGGAAGATAAGAGAATTGAAGGAAGAATCATGGATGGTACTTCAATTGGAGTAAAAGCTTGAAGTAGAAGATTATTGGGATTTTTTTGATTTATTTGACTTATGGAAAAGGAAGATAAGAGAGTTAAAGAAGGAATTTTGGATAATGCATCAATTGAAGTGTCATAAGTGGAGATGCAAGTGGAGCAACAAGGGGAGGTAGCAAAGGAGGACAAGATGACAAGAAGGTTGATTCTAAAGCTTTTTAAAAGCTTTGAACTTTGAAAAATATCTTAGAAAATAAAAATGGCATTTGAATTATCAGAGAGTATCTTAGGGCTTTATAGACATCTTGGAGGATTTTGAAGTATCATAAGATATTTATTAGAATGCTTTAAAAGACATTTTTGAATATTATGAATTAAAATAGAGGATGTGTCATCAAGATCTTTGGATGAGTTATATATTTTTGATGGAGCTATGGATGGAGCTTGTAGTAGAGTTGCAGGTGGAGCAATAAGTGGAGGTAGCAAAGGAGGACAAGATAACAAGATGATTGATTTTGAAGCTTTTTGAAGCTTTAAGCTTTGGAAAATATTATAAAAAATAAAAATAGTATTTGAATTATCATGGAGCATTATATGGCTTCATAGACATCTTGGAGCATTTTGAAATATCATAAGTTATTTATTGGAGCATTTTAAGGGACATTTTTGAACATTGTAGAAGAAAATAGAAGATGTTTTGGATATGTTGAATATTTTGGATGGGCCAAATGCTAATGAATTTTTTAAGGCTTTTTGTATATTCATGGAGGAGCAACAAAAGATGTAAGCAATTGAAAGAGATATCACAAAGGCATTGCAAAGAATCATCAACAAACTTGGGAGGTTTGAAAGATGCAATATTACTAAGTTTTTACAAATTTATACATGTGAGATGGAGACATGTCAAATTCCTGAAGCAAAGATGATTTCAAGCTTCTTTATGGCTATTAAATCTAGGATTCATAAAAAAATAAAATGATTACTTGAAGGGGGTGTAGAGACATGGTCAAAATTTTAAGAACTTTTGAAAGATGAATTTATTGATATAAATGAAGAAAGGATTATCAAGCAAAAGTTTTTAGATTGGATATTTACAACCAGGTATGCACATGGATCTTTATGAATTTTTCAAAGAATTTGAAAAGAGATTTTATCAACTCTCATCCTCAGAGAGACAGTCATTAGGTGTTCTAAAAGTAGACTTGTTTTTAAATGGTCTTGATGATGCCTTGGGAGACAAGCTTTTTATGCTTCTTACAGATGAGTCTATGGAGAGTGATTGTATCAATAATTGGAAGGAGTTGAAAGAAGCAGTGATTATTTTAGCAAAACAACAAAAAACTCAAGCTAAAGGAATTGCAATATGGCCTAAGGAATCTTCTACTTTGGCTTCTATATCATCTTTATCAATATAAGGAATTAATCTTGAAAAAATAAAAATAGAAGAGCAATTGGAGGACTTCAAAGGAAGAGCCAATTCTTTACAAATGAAAGAAATTGGATCTTATATTGAGAGTGGTGAAGGAGAGAACAAAGACTCTATTCAAACTATTAGTATGGAAGGCCAAGATATCCAAAAATTTGAAGGTAATATGGAACTCAAGGATTTAGACACTAACGACAATATAGATGAAAGCTATGACTATTCTACATTCAGTAAATTTGTACACATTGGTGATAGCAATTTGGATGGAATATTTCTTAATAATAAAAAGAGATTTTTTATATTTGAAGGAGGTGAGGATGCTTTGCCTAATACTTTAGATTATATTGAAGAATTTAAGGTTGAGCCTTCAAAAGAGATGGATTATAGATCTATTCAAGGTTCTAATCATGAAGGTTGTATGAATTCATATCATTATGATATGGAAAGTGGTGAAATTATAGATGAATATGATGATGAAAGTCAAATTGCATATGGCTATGAGACCACATATGGATTAGATGAAAGAAGTTTTGAAATTTTACATGAACATTATGGAGGGGATTATGAAATTATACAAGGTTATGATACTAAATGTGGTGGTGAAACCACAAAGGATTATGGCAAAAGTTGTGAGATTTTTCAAGAGCATGAGGTTTCACAAGGCCATGAAATTTTTCAATGTTATGAAGTAATACAATGCTTCAAGATAACACAAGGTTATGATGTTTTACAAGGATGCATTCAAGAAGAAATGAAGGATGTTTTACAAGGATATATTCAAGAAGAAATAATAGATATTTCACAAAATTATGTGGCAAAAGAAGATTATGGAATCAAAGATAAGGGTACTAAGTCAATGGCTTCAATCAAGTCAATTTCGAGTATTAATCTTTTGGACTAAGATCAAGATTACATGGATAATGCAAATGTATTGGGAGCACAATTGGATTTTGATAAGAAAAAGGTTCATCATAGAGTATGGAATTCAAAGGTTAAAAATCTAAAAATCTTCAAATATAAAGATATTGGAAATGGATTTAAAGATTGCATAGACATCTTAAATAGAGGTTGAAATCAAAAGAACAAGATAAAAGATACAAGCAAGATATATGTGGCTATGTGGATGAGATTTCATTTAAGTCTTCTTATTTCAAAATTTGTACCTTGCCAATGGTTTGGTCATGTGCAAAAGAAGATATTTACAACCTACTTGTACATGTGGAGTATATGGAAATATTGGCATTGATAAAAGAGATAATTGACTATAGAATATTGGCGTATACGGGAAGATGGGCATTAGACTTGTATTAACAACTGCATATAATCTAGAAGGGAGATGGCTTCCTGCTTATTAGAAGAGATGAGGCCATTGTTACCTTATCATAGGATGGATATATTTTATTCAAAAATATAAATAATTTTGGTAGAATAAAAAAGAAAATTTTCAAAAATATAAAAAATGAGTTGGAAAAATGTGGAATGCTTGATGAAGATGAATTCATATTGGAGATGTTGAAGAAAGTGGCTTTAATGACACCATATGTGAATTACAATTATTATTGGATTTAGGTTTTAAAAGTAAAGATAAGATAATAAATGTGCAATCTAAAGAATTTTATGATGAGGTGAAAGAATATATTAATAGATATAACGCAAAAGTGGAAACTAAGTATTAGACTATTACCAAGAAAGTTAAACAAATGGCATTGCTACTACTATTGGATTATGAGAAAAGAATTGAAAGGGCTTACATGCAATTGAATTTGACAGATTCAAGGACATTGAGGTAGCTATAAAAAAGTTGAAAGAAGCAAGAGAAAAAAACAAGGAGAGATTTGAAAAAAAGCATCAATTGCATCCAAAATCAATTCTAAATGGTGATTGGATATTGATTAATAATAGTAGTTTGGACAATCAATATAGCACAGTAAAGAAATTTGCAAGAAGATGATTTGGGACTTATGTTTTCAAACAAGTATATGACAATGGAACATAATTGTTACGAGAATTTGATGGTACAAAATTGAAAATACCTATAGCAGGAAAGCAAATCAGGTTATTTAAATAAAGATGTGAAGAAATTTGTTTTAATGAAGAACAAAACCTATTAAGAGATGTTGAGATGGAAGAAGAAGAGCAAATTAAAGATCAAGAATTTGACCAAGATGAAAAGAATTTTACATCAATATAATAACAAATTTGGCGCATGTCAGAGGATGCATAGGTTCGGGGGGGGGGGAGGTAGATGTCATGATGTAATGTAACTATTAGGTGAAAGAGTGTAGAAATAGTATATTATAGAAGATCTTAGTTCAAAATATTGTAACAAATTATCTTAAAAAAATAGATAATAGTAAAAAAAGAAGTAAAACTAATGAATGTTAATACTGCCTTTTTTACAAATGAGCTTTTATTTATTTTGTAGGGCCATAAGTAAGGCAAAACAAAGTAGATTGGGAAATAAAATAATATAGGCATATATAAGAAGAAATTAAGAAGAAGTTTCAGATAAATTTACTATAAAAATCTCAAAATAGATATCCGAAAAGGACCAGTTATGAGCTGGGGTCGAAATCAAACTCCAAGACACAAAATTGCATGCTTATGGTAGATCCAGAAGGCTTTTATAGATTGGAGATTGGAATTAGCAAGTAGACTTGAGAGATTTTGTATATAAGTTGATTTTGAGTGATTTGGATAAGAAATGACTTTGTAATAGCTTTGCAAAGTCAAGGTTGTTTTGGGCAACTTGGGATTTTGTGAAATAAAATACAGTTAATATTTTAAGCAATTACAAAAGTTTTGTAGCAGATTCATAGCTGAAAATTTGTGGATTTTTGGATATTATCAATAGTAATGTGTGCTATGAATTTGAGCTGAATCTAACAGATTAGTTGTATGTAATTGAGGTTTAAGTAGGTCAAGGTCTCAAAAATTAAGTTTTGAGGGTCAGTTAGAGTTTTTAAGATCTTGAGCAATCTGCCAATTGGATTGGAATAAACTTTATATATGTGGATAGTAGACTTGTTTTTCTATACACATGAGTGATTAGAGACTGATTGAATGGTGAAAAAGGGAAAAATCAACACTAAAAGATCAGCATCAAGGTTGGAGAAGGAGGCCGGCTAATACCCAAGAAGTTTTTAGGATTTTTCTTCCATTTGGTGGATTCGATTTCTTTCAAATTTGTTGTGCTTGTTGTTGACTAAGATGTTGAAAGGTATACAAAGTTTTAAGTAAGATCAATAGTCTAATCAATAAATATTGTGGTTCTAATTTTTCGTAGGGTTGATTTGAATTGGTTAGAATTTGGTTTAAGATTTGATTAGGATTTGATTTAGGATTTAGGATTTATTTAGGATTTGATTTATAATTTAGGATTTGATTTACGATTTGATTTAAGATTTAGGATTTGATTAGGATTAGGATTAGACCAAGGTTTGATTTAGGATTTAAATAGGATTTGATTAGGATTTGATCAAGGTTTGATTTAGGATTTGAATAGGATTTGACTTAAGATTTGACTTAGGTTTTGACTTAGGATTTGATCTAGGACTTAATTTAGGTTTTGACTTAGAATTTGATCTAGGATTTGAATAGGGTTTGACTAGGATTTGATTTAGGATTTAAATAGGATTTGATTAGGATTTGATCAAGGTTTGACTTAGGATTTGAATAGGATTTGACTTAGGTTTTGACTTAGGATTTGAATAGGATTTGATTTAGGATTTGACTTAGGATTTGAATAAGGTTTGACTTAAGATTTGATTAGGATTTGACTAAGGTTTGAATAAGGTTGACTTAAGATTTTAAGATTTCTATTTTTAATATTTTTTGAATTTATTATTTATATATTATTATTTTTTATGATTAATATATGATTCATTTATTCTTTTTTTTTAATTTCTTTAAGATTGAATCAAAATTTGATTAATATTATTAAAATTTAATAGAAGTTATTTAAGATTCTATTAGAGTTGTTAGGATTTTATTGTTGTGTATTTTCTTTTTATCTTCCACAACTAGGTGCCCGAAGCATTCTTGAGCAAATTTATACGTATTACGATAACGAGTTTCATGAGTGGCATCTCTAGAAGATAATGGACAACTATCTATGACTTTTATATGTACGGGTTTAGTTTTTTGTACTAAAGATATTTTACGATTCTTAACAAATTATTTATCTAGAAAGCATGCTGAGGCTCTTGAATCTAATAAGACAGAGGCTTTGTAGTTTTTTGGTCCTAAATATACATCTATTATAAAACAAGAAGAAGATTCTGAGAAGAGAATAGGACTTTCACTAGGAATTGTACAAGGTTCCAACTGCACGGTCCCTATTGTAGTTGGACAAATTCATTTTCCAACATGTTGTCTTCTTTGATAGCCGTACTCTTCATTTTGTAGTTGTATTGTTTCTTTGGATGATGTTGAACAGTGTACTTAGGTTCTCCATAATATAAACATAATCCTCCTTGACAATGCCAAATCTTTTCTTGTTCAGTAAGAGGTTTAAAACGTATCGCATTAATTTGCATGTCTTTTACTTCCAAATGTATATTTTGTGAGGATGTTGATGTTGCCATTGAATAATAATATTGAGGCTTCCTTATATGACTCTCCGATTGAAATTCAAAAAATCAATTGTCACACTTTACAACAAAATCAATTGCTTGACTCAATGTTTGAAGATCGGATAAATTGAGCATTAATTTTTTTACCTCATATTGTAATCTGTAGAGAAATTGGCTGATGAGTGCAGCATCATCCCACTTGATATCAGATGTTAGTTGTCAAAATTGTGAAGCGTATAATAACATTGATCGATTGCCTTGTCATAGGATGCAAATCTTGTTAGTTACAACACGGATCATATTATGTTTTCCATACATAGATTAGAATTCCGCTAAAAATGCCTCCAAATTATCACATCATTCAAGAAAAGATAAAAACCACAATAAAGTAAAATCCCAAAGTAACGTTCCAATAAATCTAACTTGAAATCCTTGCGTAGGATAATTCTAAGGTTGAAATTCAATCACTAATTGTACCTCATTGACGAATCCTTGAAACTTAGATCTTGTGCCATCAAACTTCTCAAACAAATTAATTTTTGGTTTTCTAATGTTTGAATGGTGCTCCATCATAGGTGAGGTAGTATGGTTTGGTGTAGATATTGACGCAACTCCAACCATCTCTATATCTTCACTTCCTGCTAATTTTGTTGCTCTTTGTGGTGGTAAACTAAGTTGATGCATTGTAAGCATTAGCTCTTTCATTTGTTCTTGTATTTGTGCCATTGGACTCTTCATTTTTGCAAGCTTTGCTATGATAATATAATAAGAATGAAGGTGTCTACTTTCACTTCAAGAAATGTAGAATAATACACTCAAAAAAAAAAATTCTAGAAATAATATCAATTTAGAAGTGGGTGCTCCACAACTTCTAATATGCTTATGTCTTATCAAGAGAAAGGGATAATCTACTCTTAATCAAGAAAAGACAAAGCTCTGATACTGTATATGTATTCTTGTCAATCTGCCAAGGACAAGAACTCGATGAAAACAAATAAAGATATGAAACTTCTATTAAGAAGAATAAAAAAATAGAAGTAAGGAAGTATGTATATTAAAAAAAATTAGAATGACTATTGCCATAAGACAAAAAAACTATAGATTCTTGAATCTGGACTAGAAGAAAGAAAGGAGTTGATAAGAGTGAAAAAGGCTTCACTCTTGCCTCTATAAATACTATCTAATTAAGAGCTACGTGGCAGTATTCTATGAGACCTCTTACATATGTCTAATTTGCAAGACACGTGTTAAACTTGCACGATAAGTTTTCCACATGTACGCCACGTACTTGGCTTGTTCTACAAGCTACCAATATGTGCGCCATGTGGCTAGCTTGTTGACCAAGTTTCTAACCTACCAATCACCTATAGACATGTGTAAAGGTGATTCCGCATCTATGAAGCTTCTAAGAAGCTCTTCTATTAGATAGTATCAAATCAGCTTATTTTATCTATTTCTATTGATTTATATTAATTAAATAATTACTGAAATAAATCTTATATCCGTGACAATATGTCTATAGGTATTAGACATGCAAATTAATAAGTTAGAAAAGAGACAAGGAAAAGATTACAAAACTAGAATGATTTCAAAACAAAGAAATTGAAAGACAAGAACAAAGAACTAGATGATTAATAAGAACAAGGAACTAAATTGATATCAAGAAATAAAGCAATATTTTAGATTGCTCCAAGACTTGTGTTAGCAAGAGTGAGGTGTACCTTAATCTTGCTTCCTATTTATACTACAAGACTTATGTCCTATTGAATCTTCTAAGAATATCTTAAAAGATTTTAAAGCAATATTTTAAGATATTCTTTTGTTTATTGATAACTCCTTCAACAAGATCCTTGAAGTAGCGTCAATGATCTCTAGATATAACTTCTATTGTATCAATATCCCATCAAAGAATCTACTCTTTGTTGTGACTTTCAAAACATCCTCCAAATATAATTTTTGATCCACTTGGAATCACCTTTCCAACTTCAAGGAATATTATTAGGGCTCGAGCATTTGAATTAAGATTTTTTGATGAGGCTGTATCTTTAAAGATTCTAAAAGTGGCTTTATTTGATATTAGAATATTTCTTCTTCACCTCGTTTATATTCTTCAAATCCAACAAATTGTCGAAGTTACAATGGTTCACCAGTTGCTTATATGATAAAAAAGACTTCTGACACTTGTTCTTATAATTTCTTTGAAAATCAAAGATTTAATATTGTAATTAATAAGCTTCTAATAGGATCTATTCTATCTTAGAGGAAATGACTATATACAAGTGAAGGTCTTGGTGTGGCTCTCTTTTTTATATTGGTCTTTTGTTGTTGCTAGAAAAGCATCATTTAGAAGCCAAGAGATGTTGGTGTCTACAAAATCTTCAATGGTGATTGAATCTAGGTTTTCTAGAATATTATTGATACAATTTGTAAATTTTTTAGGTGCATTCTTAAGATTATTTAAAGGTTCTCATGTTCTTTTGCTAATTCTATAATCCTTCTAATAGATAAAATACTCCAATTATCCATATCTTACATGTGAATCCAATATTTCATCCACTTTGTATTCAAGCTCTTCATTGACTTCAATTAGCATTGGTGGTAGAATAATTCTTCCATCAATAGTTGATTTACAATATATTTTTAAAAGCAAGATATAGAAGACTGAATAAATACACATGCTACTTAATATTTTAAGATAAAAACTTATTGGATTTACTTGGTATAGAGTTGTAAATGATCCAAGTCTTAAGTAGTCAAATTTCCGTTGTCGTATGATGTGACCTTCTATCTGGGAATACACTGGGTACTCGGCTGTGGAGAGTTTATTTGAAATTTGATGGCAAAATCCAAAAGGTCGTTTGTCCTCAATAAAAAGGACAAATAATACAAAAATCTCATAAAAGAGAAGTTATATATGTAAATCCTCTTATATTCAAGTAAGTTTGTACACAAAAGAGTTCAAATTTCCACAAAAACCCTTCAAAACTTTATTCACCCGTAAGGACCTATTTCTTGTTAAACTGTAGAGTTCAATAACTCTTGATCCAACTGTTCAATTTCTATTAAATTTAGTTCAAAGTGTAGATATTTTTCTTAAGTTTCATCACAAGAAAGAATCAACCATAAATTCGTTTCCGATCGTCTGATATCTCAAAATCCCTAGCAAGTGCTTAAAACCCTAGCTCAGAGACACCTAAGTACTATTTTCCTTATATCTTACAAACCCAAAATCCTAATGCCACAAAATTTTTGCACATAGTCTTGTGACATAAGCATATATACTCCTGAAAATTTTGAGCCAAAAATAAATGAAATTGTCTAAGATATAGCTCAAAATGTAACCACTATGTAAGCGGGTCACTTACTGCCCTTAAGTTTGTAAGCACTAACTTCAACTCCCAATATCTCCTTCACTCTAGCTTGGATTTTATCAAGCTATACACAAAAAGTGTAGCCGTGAAAGAGCTCTCTCCAACCTTAGTCACCGATCCTTAATTGCTCTCTGTATGCGCGAGTTATATCCAAAAGAGTGACATTAGGTCCAAAATCAATACCTTAACTTTGGGCGCCTATAAATTCTTCATAAAAAGTGCAAATCACACAAAATTTGCACCTAAACCTTATGATCCTAGCCTTTGATGTTTGACTCCCCTCGAAAAATAAACCCTAACTCCTAATAAATCCTCGGGCAGCCTCCTTGAAGCCCATTGGGCATGATTTTTGGCCAATTAAAATAGAGATTTCTATCATCCACCTCTATTCATCCACATGGATGGCCAAACTACCCTTTTTACACTAAAGACCCTTTTCTAACCCTTCTTCTTATAAGATTTACATACTTGGTGCTTTAAGCACCAAATAAAAGAAGCAAATAAGATCTTAAGGATCACCAATGTCTAATATAGGTGACTTAAGATATATACAAGTTATTATCCATATAAAATTAACTTCAAAAGTCACTACTAAAAAAAAAATAAGGTTATATAAATCTTAATAATAATCCTTTTAATAGATCCTTTCTAAACTAGCAACCTAACCATATTCTATAACCAATAAAATCCATTGATATAGTTCTTATTTAATTGTGTAGTAAATTGTACATTAAATATACTTGTATAATTTTTTTTACATGATAGCCGAACTACAACACGACACCGTGATGGTCAATTTATTTGTATATTTTGCCAAAGTAGCCACACACAATCTCCTATCTTGAACTTTGGTTGGTTCTTGCAATGAATGACTGCATAGTCTTTACATTAGTCTTGAGCCATTTGCAATTAGAATTTTAATTCTTCATGGATGGTCTTTAAATAAGTAGCTTGATTTTTTGCAAGAAGACTTTCTACATCTTCAATTTGAAATAGATCTACTCTAAGGTGGTATCCATAATATGAGAAGAATGGAGTTTATTTTGTCAAAGAATGTTTGTTATTATTATATGCAAACTTGGTAAATAGTAGGAGGTTTATTCAATCATCTTATTAATAATTTATATTGCAACAAAGATACCATTTTAAGATCTGATTCATCCATTCTATTTGACCATCGGTTTCAAGATGATAAGTTGATGAAAGGTTGATCTTGACCTTCAAAAGTTGAAATAGTCTTTTCCAAAAATTTGATACAAATTATGGTCCTCAGTCCAAAATGATGTCATTAGAAAGGCCATGTATTCGATAAATATTATCAATAAAAAGCTTGGCCATTTCTTCTCCAAAAATAATCTTGTTGTATGGGATGAAATATACCATTTTAATAAGATAGTCTACCACTACAAAAATTGAATCTTTTCCATTAAAAATTAGTAAGTCTATAATAAAGTCTATAGATAATAATTAACATAGGCCCTTAAGAATTAGAAGTGGTTGGAAAAGTCTATATGGTTGATATCTTGGAATCTTTACTCGAGTACAAATTTTGCATGATTAGATGAATTTTTTCACTAATTTTCACATTTGCGGCCACCAATAATCTCTTGATATTAATTCTAAGGTCTTATTGAACCTAAACTGTCCAGCTGTTAGAAGATCATGTCTTGCTTGAAGAATCTAAAGTCTTGCAGGGCTTGGAAGAATATATAAAAGATCCTTGAAATATAACAATCTATCCTCAAACTTAAAATTATTGTTTTCTTCTACTTGTGTATTTTTTTAACGTCATTGAATGCTATCTACAAATGGATCTGTCTTCATTGTTCTTTCAATTTGTGTCTTGAGAGCTGTATCTACATAGGTAGATATTATTGATGTCTTTAATTATAAATTAGATGGCTTCAATATGACTGATTTTTATTAATCTATTATCATATTTTTTATTCTTGATACATGGTATGACCATTGAGAAAGAGCATATGATTTTCTTTGAAGTTTTTTCAAACAATATATAATCACAAAATCAAACCAAGATAATGATATGCTCCATTGTACTTAATGGCGATTCAACACTTGAGCACTTATAAAATATCCCAAATTTTTGTGATTAGTGTATACTATAATCTTGTGTTGAATCCCCTCCAATAAATGGCGCCACTCTTCAAAAGCATCAACAATTATCAATAGTTCTTTGTCATGGATGTCATAATTAATCTCTCCAGTTAAAAAAATTTAAGAGCGGAATGCTATTGGATGTAATTGATCATTATCACCAGTTTAAGAGAATATAGATCTAAGTATAAAATCTAAGGCATTCATTTCTAAAATGAATGGTTTTATTGGATTTGTATGGACAAATATAGGGATTGAAATAAAGGATTTCTTTAGCTTCTTGAATGCTTCTTCAGCCTTGTTATCCCAAATAAATTTCTTCTTACTTATAAGTCATATTAATGGGGCTACAATCTTAGAATAATCTTTGATGAAGATTCTATAAAAATTTATAAATTCTAAGAAATATTATATATCTTTGACTAATGGCAATTATTTCTACTCTATAACAGTTTGTATGTTCTTTGAATCTACAAAAATTCTATTTTCAGAGGCAATATATTTCAAAAACTTGATTGATAGTTAATGGAAAGAGCACTTTTCCAATTTGACATATAATCCATTTTTTCATAATTTTTCTAATACCATATGTATATGAAGTTCATATTCTTGTTTGTTCTTAGAAAAGAAGAAAGATAGTTCTTTACATATGTGTGCGGACTTCTTTGGAAGAAGTTATGAAGGTCTCAACAATGATCAAATAATAGGGTGATCCTCTCACTTTAATATGAGATATTATCGATGGCTGAGAGGACCTATCAACTACCTTCAAAGAGAGCAAAGATTAGAATACGTGGTATATACAATTTGGTATATTTTGGACTTCCTCAACACATAATCACCGCTCCTTGTAGAACTCGTCTCTAGAAAGAGACGTAATGTCACAGTCAAGGTTTATTCTAATAATTATTTAATTAATATAGATAAATAGAAATAAATAGAAGTAGGTTAATTTAATAATATCTTATAGAGAAGCTTCCTAAAAGCTTCATAGATGTAGATTTATCTTTATACATATCTGTAGGTAATTAGTAGATTTGAAACTTGGCCAATAAGCTAGCCACGTGTCATATATGTTGGTAGCTTGTGGAATAAGCTGAGTACATGGCATATATGTAGAAAACTTATCTTACAAGTTTGACATGTGTCTTGCAAGTTGGTCACATGTTGGAGGTTCTATAGAACGTTGCCATGTAGTTCTTAGATAGATAGTATATATAGAGACAAGAATGAAGCCTTCTTCATTCTTGTCAACGCCTTTCTTGTTTCTAGTCTTGTTTCAAGAGTCTCTAGTCTTCTTATCTTAGGCAATAGCCGTTCTAGTTTTAATACTATACCATCTTTGAATGATTTTGAATAACACAAGAATATATTTTATTTTTTTATGATTCATGTCCTTGTCCTTGATAATTAGTAGCTTGTCAAATAAATTAATTATGTGGTGCACATATAAGAAACTTATCTTGTAAGTTTGACACATGTCTTGCAAATTTGACACGTATTGCAAATCCTATAGAACATCACCACATAGTTTTTAGATAGATAATATATACAAAAATAAGAATAAAGCTTTCTTCACTCTTCTTAATATCTTTTTTGTTCCTAGTTTTATTTTAAGAGTTTCTATTTTTCTTGTCTTTAGCAATAGCCATTCTAATTTAATAATATACCATCTTTAAGTGATTCTTTATTCTTATAAAGTGATATAATAATATTTTGATACTTTGGTTGTTTATATTTTATATTCTTGATAGTTTGATAAGAATACTAATTCATTATTCTTGTTTTGTATTTTAGAAGTGAATAGATTATCTCACTTTTATTTTTGTATTTGAAAGTTGTAGACTATCCACTTTTAAACTAGCATTTTTAACTTTTTAATTTTAATATTTTTCTTAAAGAGAATAGATCATTCTTCTTTGTAGAAATATTTATTTGATATTAGAGGTAACAAATTACTCTCTTCTAATGTAAATTATAGATTTATTAATTTGACTAAGATAGAAGGAAAAATTATAGATGCTACACTTAGCAGAAATGAGAATAAATTTTCAACTATCATAGATCTTCAAGAACTTATTAATATTCTTAGGATAGAAATTTCACACATCACTAATGTCAATTATAAAAGTACTATTTCTATGCCTATGAAAGAAGTCTAGAGCCTACACCAAGGTGTTGTACAATTGAGGGAAGCAAGTAAATCAGCTTCACAACTAAATCCAAGAAATATTGCTTTTACAAGCAAGAAGGAGACAAAGATTAGTATGCTTGAGAAGTTTAATAGAACAAGATCAAAATTTTGAAGATTTTTGCAATAAGTCAAGTTTTATCTAAGATTGTATCTTTTCCAATATTCTAATGGATTTATTCAAGTTGGATTTATAGATACACTTTTATCTGGAAGAGCTCTTTTTAAGTTTATACCTTTGATAGAAAAAGATTCATGACTTCTTTATGATTTGAATTCATTCATCAAAATATTTACATTCATATTTAGATAAAGTGATTAAGAAAGGATAGCATAAATGAAGCTCTCATTTTTACAATAAAGATCACAATCAGCCACAATATATGTTGCTAAATTCCAAAACTTTAATTGTCATGTGGAATGGAATGACAAAGCCTTTATTAATTAATTTTATTATAGATTGAAAGATAATGTCAAAGATTTGTTACTAACAATATCAAAAGTGATATCTTTGGAATAATTTATTGCTCAAGCTATTATATGCAATAATCAATTATTTATTAGTAGGTACAAAAGTTTTTATGAATATTGAAAAAAAAAGATCTTTTGTTATATATGCCATATTCACTTCTAATGCTAAAAAGACTATAAGTGGTATTCCTAGTCAATATCAAGATTTTTAAGATAATTTTATTAAAAAAATATAAATATTCTTTAAAAGCATTGATCTTATGATTATTCAATTGATCTTCAAGAAGCAATTCAACCATCATTTGGACCAATCTACAATTTATTGCAAAATAAGTTGGCTATATTGAAGGAATATATTGATGAGAACTTAATTAAGAATTTTATATGCTATTTAAAATCTCCAATAAGAACTCCTATCTTATTTATGAAAAAAAAGATAGATTGCTGCAAATGTGCATAGATTATCAAAGACTTAATAAGATTACTATAAAAAATACCTATCTTTTATTTTTAATTTTAAGGCTTTTTAATGAATTCAATCAAATACATATCTATACAAAAATAAATCTATGAAGAGTATATAATTTGGTCCACATTAAACAAGGTGATGAATAGAAGACTGCATTTCAAATTAGGTATAGATATTTTGAATATAATATCATATCTTTTGGACTTACAAATGCACTAGCTATGTTTAAACATATTATAAATGATATTTTTTGTGAGTTTTTTGATGATTTTTTTATTTACTATTTAATTAATATTCTAATCTATTCTAAGAATATAAAAGAATATAAATTTCATATTTGTCATGTATTACAAAAACTTAGAGATATATGATTATATGCTAAGATAAAAAAATATATATTTTATACTATTTAAGTTGATTTTTTAAAATACATCATTTCTAATGATAATTTATTAATAGATCCTAAAAAAGTTCAAACAGTTATAGATTGGAAAATTTTAAGAACATTAAAAAATGTGCAATATTTTTTAGGATTTGTCAATTACTACCAAATCTTCATCAAGAACTTTTTTTAAGTTATAGCTCTACTAACACGCTTAATTTGTAAAAAAAACTCAAGTGGAGTGAAAAAGCAAGAGCATCATTTGAAGCTTTAAAGACAATTTTTATTTCTATACCAATTTTATTGTGCGTCGACTTTTTCAAATTTTTTTTTATAGAAACAAGTGCATCAAACTATGTCTTGAATGTAATATTGTAATAAATGGAAGTAAATAACAAATTTTATCTAATAGCTTTTCATTCAAAAAAATTTCAACAATCAAGATTAATTATGAGATTTATGATAAAGAACTTTTTACAATTGTAGATTCTTTTAAGAATGACATGATTATCTAAAAGGCGCTTTAAATCAAGTAATTGTATATACAAATCACAAGAACTTCAAGTATTTCATGTTAACACATATTTTAAATTGTCACCAAGCTTGTTGAAGCATGTCTTTGTGAAGATTTGAGTTCATTACCACTTATCAATTAAAAAAGTAATAAGGTTTATCCAATGCCCTTTTTAGATATTATTATCTTACATCAAAAGAAAGAGATGTAACTTTCGATCAACAAAGGATAATTTGGTTAAAGGTAGAATAATTTTATCTCTAAATAATAAAATTGACATTGACTGTTGATTCAATTTTTCTCAAGTAAGTCCAATCAAATATGTCTTTAAAATCTTTTGTTCATGATATTAAGAATAATTCATCTAAGTCTCATCATACTTCCAAGTTTGAGTTCAGAAATAATTTATTCAATTTTGAAGGATGTTTGTATGTTCCAAAAGATGAAGCACTATTATATACTCTTGAAGCTCATCACAATTTTCTTATAGTATGATATTTTGAATACAATAAGACTTTAAAATTAATATCAAGAGATTTTTGGTGGCTTCAAATATAGAAGGCAGTTAAAAAATTTGTACAGTTATGTGATATTTATTCAAGATAAAAAATTCCTTGTCATTGATCTTATGGACTTTTTCAATGATTACTTATATCAAAACAACCATGGTCTTCTATCTCTATGGATTTTATCATAGATCTATTAATTTTAAGTTCATATGATTTTAGATTTGTGATTGTAAATTATTTTACCAAAATGACATATTTTATACAAAATCTATCACAAGTAAAAAATAGTTAAACTCTTCTTTGACAACATCCATTACTATCATGGATTCCCAAAAGATATTATATTAAATAGAGAGATTCAATTTGTATCAAGATTTTAGAGAATCCTTTTTAAAATATTGAAGGTAGACATACAAGTATCTTCAGCTTTTCACTGTCAAATTGATTGATAAATAGAATGGATAAATCAAATTTTGGAGCAATATTTGAAGTGTATTATTAATTATCATTAAGATGATTAGATAATTTTTTTACTATTGATAAAATTTATTTATAATAATTTGATACATTCTTCTATTCAACAAACTCCATTCTTTATCAATCATAGTTATCATCTATAACTTGATATTTTTTATTTTTCAAAAGCTAATAATCTTATGGTAGAAGATTTGGCAAATTGATTGTTAAAGCTATATGCAATATTGAAGGCATAATTAAAAAAAGCTCAAGAATGATAAAAGATTAACGTAAATATTTTTTATAAAAAATAACCTCAATTCCATGTTGATAATAAGGTATGATTGTTTTCTTATAATATCAAGATTATTTGTCCCTGTGATAAGTTGGATTATTATAAGCTTAAATTATTTCCAATTTATAAACAAGTCAATCTAATTGCTTATCAATTATATCTATCAAAGTCTATGAAGATCCATCCTATATTCCACTTGTTTTTGCTTGAACCACATAAGACATTGGATATACAAGGAAGAAAACAAACGCCACTATCTATTATAAAAATGGACAATAATGAAGAATTTGATGTAGAAGAGATCTTAGATTTGAAGTGGTACCAAAATAGGTTGGAATATCTTGTACATTGTCCTTAATGTGATATTAATGAATGCACATAGGAGCCATCTAGGAATCTAATAAATGCATCAATCAAAGTCAATGCATTTTATTGACAACATCTATTAAAATCAAGATAAAAAATAAAAAAAAAAAGCTTTATTATAAAATAAAACAGGTTCAATAGAGATATTTTATATCATTATTTTTTATTTTTTTGGATTTTTTTAGTATTAAGAAGATGAAAAATCAACAACCAACAAATTCAATTCAAGAGCAATTGTTTGCTAACTTACCGAACAAAACATTACAATTGTCACAATCTTCAAGTCAACAAAATAGACATGAAGATCCTCAAGAATAATATACTCTTCTTTGAAATAATGGCAAGATACAATAAGTTTGATATTACAATCTTAGAAGAAATTCTTGGTGTTTGGTAATACTTTTAAAGATAGGATCTATTTTTGATGGTGTTCCAAATGATTTTTTTGAAGAAAGTTATGAAAGCCTTAACAATAATCAAATATCAAGGTAATCCTCTTGCCCTAATATAAGATACTATTAATGGTTGAAAAGACCTATCAACTATCTTTGAAGAAAATAAAGATCACAGTTTGTGGCAAATATAATTTAGCACATCTTGGACTTCCTTAATATATAATCACTATTCTTTGTAGAACTCATCCTAAGAAAGGGAGATAATGTCATAGACATAAGATCTATTCTAATAATTATTTAGGTAAAATGGATAGATAAAAATAAATAAAAATAAATTAATCTAATAATATCTTATAGAAAAGCTTCTAAGAAGCTTTATAGATGTGGTTTCATCTTTATTCATATCTAGAGGTGATTAATAGGTTAGAAACTTGGCCAAAAAATTAGCCATATATTGCACATGTTGATAGCTTGTCAAACAAGTTAATTACATGGTACACATATAAGAAACTTTTTTGTAAGTTTGACATATGTCTTTCAAATTAAACATGTATTGGAGGTCCTATAGAATGTTGCCACATAACTCTTAGGTAGATAGTATATATAGAGACAAAAATAAAACTTTCTTTATTCTTGCCAATATTTTTTTTATTCTTAGTCTTATTTAAAGAGTCTCTATTCTTATTGTCTTTGATAATAGCTATTCTAGTTTAATATTATTCTATCTTTGAATGATTCTTTATTCTTTTTAAATAACACAAGAATATTTTGATACTTTGGTTGTTTGTATTTCATATCCTTGATAAAACCTTATAATCAACATTTTTTTTTTTTTTTATTTTTATTTTTAAATTAATTTTTTTAAAGCTTAAAATATTAATTTTTTAAAAGCTTAGAATGTTGGATCAGGAAAGACATTCACATCTATAGCAATTTTTGAGTCTCACAAGGCATATAAAAAAAGAGTGCTTGTATTTATCAGAAGCAAGATATCTGTCAACAACTTCAAAGAACAGATCTATAAATAGCCCGGCAAAGATGCAAAGGACTATGCAATAAAGAAGTACATATCCTTTATCAACAAATTAAAGAAACTAGGTGATAGTCAGATAATATCAAGCTTCAATAACAAAATAATAGTTATGGATGAAATCCATAATCTGAAGCATTTGATGTTAGATTATGATATATAAACAGTGTATGGTCAGATATAGAGGCTTTCTCACCTTATTAAGGACTACAAGGTACTACTGCTAAGTGCAACTTTATTTCTTAGAGTTTTTTATTCCAAGCCTTAGAAAATTTGGCTTTAATACTTCTTTTTGTTATATGATCAAGATCCTTTTTAAAGGTGCTAGCACCTTAATGAGTATGAATAGATCCTTTATTAATTATTTTTCATTAGAAAGAAGGATGAGACAAGGTTATCTTTTAGCTCTATACTTATTTATTTTGATAAAAAAAGATTCTTAATTTAGCCATTTAAGAAGCTATTATTGAGTATAAGTTTCAAGATATTAACATCTCTTGGAATTCTAATAAGCAAGTGATAAGCCAATATGTTGATGACTCCACAATCACAATTAATAAAAAGAAGATATTATTAATACTCTAATAAGTATTATTGAATAATTTAACTTAGTATTATTCATAAACTATACCAAATAATATTAGTAAATTATTAGATATTTCTTTTGGTCTTTTTTTTATATTCCAAATGTTGACTAATTTTTTATTGACAAAATGTCACAAAAGCTTAAATACTAGTGTTCTACTAAATTCAATGCGACAAGAATAATGGTTATTATAAAAAAATATTCTACATTCTTTTTTATATTTTTTTTAGTTATATAGATTAGATCTTTGAAGGCTATTTGAAAAATAAATAGCTAGTTAAGAATTTCTTATAGAAAAGCACTTAAAATTTAACTTAGTCTAAGATTTTTTAAATAATTTGTTGTAAGAATAGAGCCAAAAATAATCTTAGAATAATTAACCTTAAAGAGGCCATCAAAATATTATTAATTAAATAAATTATAGAATTTCTATAATTAAACCATATTAATATCTAATAGTTATTTAGTTTTAAAATAATGATTACCAAATTCCAGTATAATAGGAATTTGGCTTCTAAATTTTGCTTGGATCTTAATTTTAAATATAAATAGAGTATTAAATTAAAAATCTGAAATAAAATAGATAAATTTTGATATCAAATATATCATTATTTTTATCTAAATATATTAATAATTTTTCATGAGATATAGAATAGAATCCAAAATTTCTGCTTATCAACTTCTATCTTAATTCACATAAAGCTGGTTATTCTACACTCAAATGGCCTTCAAAGAGTTAAACACCTCTTTAAAAATCCATCACAACTTTTTTCTATAGAGGAAGTTAAGCCTAAATATTACCTTTCAAATAGCATTAGGTACATTTGGTCTATTCTACATTCTTATTTTTTTTGATCTTAGAGATCTCTTCTTCAATAAGGCATGGCTGTTCCAAAATCCTAAGACTATATTACTTCATATATATTGGAAAATAATCACCTACCTACAATGGTCTTCCAATTCCCTATTCAATGTAAAGAAGTAGAAGAAGACACATGGTTTGCTCTCCTATAATCTATTAAAATAAAAATCTTCAGAGTAGGTATCAAGTTTAGAATTCTCTACTTTAATAAAGAACTTTTAAAGGCTCTAGAATCCCAAGTCCTAAGGGATATGGAGAATCTAATGGCTAATTTTATAAAAACAATTCAAATAACTTTTAAAACAAATCCAATAAACAAAGATTTTCTTAGCTTCAATTTGTTCAATGGTTTGATAAGTGAACTTATTTTTTATCCTAAATCTTACTCTTAGACATCAAGTAAAGAATTAATGACCTATTTTGCCAAACTAGAAAGACAACTCTTATAAAAGAATTCTTTCACTACTAATACAATGACACACAAATAGAATATCTTATTAAATCATAATTTTTAATTTAAATGGAATGACATTTGGTCCCAACTCTACTCTTGTAAAGAAGCAATGTTTATTTGGCTCATTTAGCATAAAGATATAGCAAATAATACATAAAGAAAGAAAGTTAATCCTCATATTAATATTTATTGTATTATTTGTTTGCTTCATAAGCCTAGATCTATCATATACTAATTTTAAGAATGTCTACAAGCTCGTAAAATTTAAAATTGGTCCATTTTTTTTTATAAATTGACTTTTAATCCTTAAAATGAAAAATCATATAAGATTTTTTTATGAAAATAAGCCATATTTGTAAAAGATATCCTCCCTAGGTTTAGATATTTTTGTAAAATTTAGTCCTTATTAAGAGGGCTTTATTTATGGATCATATGGATTTTAAAAAATAAATATGTATTTAAATAAAAACACATGGAATGACCTCCATACTAGAACACTAATCTGACAAGGTCTTATAGATTATAGGCAACTTAGTTGGAAGTTCTTAAAGAAGAACTAAACAAACATTGTGAATATGAAGCATTCTTTTTAAAAAGATGGAATAAATTATAGATAGCAAAATATATATTACACTTTAGAATACATAAGGTAATTAATTGGATATTAGGAATTAAAATATCTTCTATAATATTTTATTATATTAATATATTAGATTTATTCTATTTTTATATCAAAAAATAAAAATAAAAATAAAAATAATATCTTTTTAAATATAGATATTTATATTTATATTATATTTCAAAAAACATATAATTAGAGATTTATATTAAATTTGAATATTTTAATTAAAACCATGTAAAGATGTTTGAAATTTATAAACTCAAAATTAATTATCATATTGTATAAGATCTTTGATTTAAATTATTATTTAAAATTCTATTTAAAGATTTAATTATTATAAATTATCTTAAATGTGATAATCAAAATATGGATAATATCATTAAAAATATATAAAATATATTAATTTCATTACTAAAAGTATTGATTTAGAATAGCATATTTTTTATTTACATAGATAAAACTATAGGATATATTTTATTTTTAAAACAAGTTAATAATATATACCAAATTTATTTTTTAAAATAAATTCTAATTATTTATTGCATATTACTTAATAGTAGACAGAAGAAACAACAATACAAAAGTAGAATAGATTTTTTAACTTGGCAACTTAAGGTATAAAGTTCTTTGCTAAAGTTTTTAAAAATTTATATATATATATATATATATATATATATATATATCACATAAAAGTAATCTTAAAATAATTATTATTAATTAGATGAGTAAAAAAACTCTATAAAAGTTTTTAAATATATAATATATTTATAAAAATAAAGATAAAAAACTGATGTATAAACAATTTAAAAAATAAAATAGAATAAAAATTGAAGGTTCAATGAGACTTGTCATGCAAAATTATAATAATGAAGTAATTTAAGATAATATGCTTTTAAAATAATTTTTAGATGGATGGTATATATTAGATTGCTTTTGAATCTAAACATTAAGTTTAAGAGGAACTATTTAAATCAATAGAAAATACATATATAGATAATCAAATATAAAATATAAATTTATATGGAATCTGGCAACATCCATGCTATATTATTGTACAAGATTTTTATAATTATGATATATTAAAATTATAATAATTATAATAATTTTTATATGAATGTAATATAAAAAAGTTTATAAAACCTTTCAGTAAGGTGTTTTAGATCTATAAAACTATAATATTATTGTACCTTAAATATTCAACTTTAGATTATAGTCTCAATAAATAATAACATAGAATATTAAATGATTACTTTTATATATATATATATATATATATATATATATATGTTTTGATTGTTTAAATTTTAAGTAGAAAAGATCTAATCTAAAAATTACTTAGATGGAGGTGAAAAGCTTATCAAATCTAATAATATATTTTCTACTTAAATAAATAAAATAATATAATATAATATATAAAAAATACCTATGTATTAAATTATAAGTACCAAGTTATAAATACTAATTATTATAAATAAATTTAACTATGTAAATATATTTTTTTTGTATTTATTTTTATTGACATTTACATATTGGTAATAAGTATCAACATTTAAATATTTTTAAAAAAATTTCAACTTATTGAAAGTATTTGCATGTACTGTATTAAAATTTTTATTTTATCTTTTTATGTTTTTAAACTTTAGTAATAAGTATAGTTGTATAAAAAATAAGTTAAATAAATTCCATGAAATTCATTTTTTTTGGTATCTTGTGTTTTGTCTTGTATTTGAATTTGTAGATTTTTCTTATCTAAATGTTTATTTGAGTTTTGAAATATATTTTCTAAGCACTTACAATTATTATTTTTAATTGGAAGCTTTTAAATCAATTAAACACACAACTAAGTACTCAAATTTTAATTTGGTCAAAATAAAAAATAACAAGAAAACTTGCTTCCAAAATTTTTAAATTCCAAAAATACAACAAAAATATTGGTATTGGCAAACATTTATCATAATAAAAATAAACATTCAATAAATTACAAGTATATGGATTTGGGTTTTTATTTATGATGTTTTAAAAAAAATATTCCTACAAAAATTATGTTAAAATTTAATTTTTTATTATACAGGATACCCAAAGAAATCATCTACAATAAAATACATACTGTTATTTTGTGCTTGTATTATTTCGAAATGATTCAGAAGAAAAGTTCAAAAGTGCAAAATAATTGCAGTACAAACCTCCTTCCTTTTTACTTTTTCCACTTTTTTTTAAATTTTTAATTAAATTTTTTTTTTACATATTCCCCCTAATCAACCCCACCCAACCCTCCAATAAAACATGACCCCTACTCCATTCAAACCCCGCAGCATGTTCTAAACCCATGACGCACAAGAATCCTTGAAAGGATCCACACCAAAGGTTCCACCTTTGACCCAAAACTCACACTTTTATCACCACGGAATAATGGAGGTTGGGGTGTGTGCACGGCAGCGATGACGTGGTAATGAAAGAATTCAAAAATAGCAAAAAACGAAAAAACAAAAAGGAAGAGCTCGGCTGTTGCAAAGCCTGTCCAAGGGCGTTGAAAAGCGGCGTAGAAATGCTGATTTTCTGAAAGCAAAGATGGGCACTTTTTCTCGGCCCACGCATTCATCGAGTTGCTCTTGCTTGACCTCGTCCATTATAAACGGCGATTTCGTGTGCGACTGGAGCTCAAGACGAATCATAAACTGATCAGAATGAGAGAAAGAGACAGAGTGTTCATCTGATGAAATGGCAGCCTCATTCTCATGCAGTTTCCAGTGTAGCACTACTGCTGCTGCTACTTATTCCATTCACATGTCCTACCTTCGCCGACCCACATGAATTTGCTTCGAAGTGCTTTCTGTGGTATTGTGTGCACCTGAAGTCTTAATGTCTTTTTTCTGATGCGCGAACTTCGAGTTTGAGACAAGGGGAGTCAAAATCAGTGGATTGAACCACGTTGTGTAGCAACGCACGTTAACACTTTTTCGTTGCTTTAGTCAGGACCACTATAGCTGACATATCGAAACATGAAGAATTCTTTGTACTAGAATCTGGGTTTCGGAGTGAACACCGGACGTAGGATTAAGCTGCCATTTTTTTGTCTTTTTTTTGTGTCCGTTGGCTGGTAAGTACGCAGGTTGTTAGCTACCGACGATTCGTACACAGAGCACTGGTATAGAGCTTGAGGTTGTGAAGGAGAGCTGCACATTTTGCACTGCGTTTGCGAGGGTTGAGAAGTGTTTTTTTGACAATGGCGTCTTTGATGAAGTCGTTCGTGGACGTGAGCCCAGGCTCCCAGTTCCCTATTCAGAATCTGCCATATGGGGTGTTTCGGCCAAGCGCTGGCGCTTTCCCTCGCCCTGGAGTGGCAATCGGTGATTCTGTTGTAGATCTCTCGGTTCTCTCCGAAGCCGGTCTTTTCAAGGGCCCTTTGCTTTCCTCCTCCAGCTGCTTCTCCCAGGTTTGCTGCTGCCCCATTTACTGGTTCCCACTCAGGCCATTGCTTCAAGGTTTTCCCCTTCTTGGACAAGTTTGTGCAAGATGTAGAGCGCGACAGTGGATTCTCCTCTCAGTCATTCGCTTTGCAAGATTTTGATGAAGCACGAGTGATACTTTCTTTCCCCTGTTAGCTTCATCTCAATAGAGCATTAGCCTGTGAACTTGTGAAGAAATACTCGTTCTGACGGGAGATTGCCACGGTAATGGCATATACTACGAATTGCTAAAGCGTGCAATGCTGTTAGAAGAACCTTGTTCCCTGATAAGGTTTCGATGCTGCTTTGACAGACTTCACTGAATGCGTTCATGACGCTTGGAAGACCAGCGTGGAAGGAGGCACGCAAAACTTTGCAAAAATTGCTGTCTGGTTAGGATTCTGACGTTTGAGTTTCGTTAATACCTCAGTTGTTTGAGAAATAGAATGAAGAGCTGAGTCGCGTGCGTGAGTTTCGTTTGATCAAGTTTGAGGCAACGATTATCGGCGAATGCCATGACCAAGGATGCTCTCTTTTGGTGGAAGATTTTCGATCCTGACACAAAGTGTGGTGTCTTCTTCCGCAGATGGGGAGCCAACACTTAGGGATGACCATGTTTTACGATCGAAGGCGATCATACCTATGGTAAGCTTCCCATTTTCTTTCTTATTGTGCTTATGTCAGCTACTCGAATAGGCTGCAAATTTTACATACAGTTGCTTTGAATTAAAACTTATTTACCAGCACACGTTAAGATATGGATCCTCTTTTGATTGTATGGCGAACAGAGTCAAGTTACTATGGTGATGCCAGCAGTTATTGGCGATTACACTGATTTTTTCTCTTCCAAGGATCACGCCGTCAATTGTGGTGCCATCTTTCGAGGAAGCAGAGAGGATGCACTCCCTCCTAACTGGTACGCCATTGTCCCTGAGTCTGAGATGGCTACGTCAGATACATTGCTTCGTTTATCGAACTCGTTGGTCCGAACTGTTGAATCTGAGTTTTGTTCGTCAAAATGTGCTCAAGGAAAACAGTGATGTCGTGATGTGCTCAACTAGTTTTTGAGGAGCTCGTGCACAAACATATCAGTTGTTCTTGGCAATTCTTTCTGCGGCTACGTCAAAGGAACTTGAATTGCTAGTATAGTTACTCAGGACATGTTTTGTTATTATTGTTGAGCTTAAGTTGAGCCTCCTGTGTATGAGTATATAGTGACTCAACGTGCTTGACAAAACGGTTTTCAGTTGCATCGAAAGAGATGACTGGTTTTGTTCGACCTTTTCAAAGGCCTTCATCAAAATTCCGCCGAGGATGTTTACTTAATCATTAACGTCTAAAACATACATATTATTCTTTTTTATTTCTACAATGAATCATCTGAATTTCCTAATGCAGGGTGCATGTACCCATTGGTTATCACGGCCGAGCATCCTCAGTGGTGATATCAGGCACAGATATTAGAAGACCCAGGTAATGGGGGTTTATGACCAATCCTACAGCCTCTTAAGCCGCTTGTTTATTCTTAAGCATACTATATCCGGTAACTGCACTTTTCTGCATGAGCTTTGTGGGTTACACTATTGATGTTGACAATGGCTATATTTTGTTGAGTCCTGCAGAGGCCAAACCTCTCCACCACTAGGGAAAAATGGTCCAGAATTCAAACCCTCAGCTCTTCTCGACTTCGAGCTGGAAATGGTATGCATCGTCTCAACTGATGATGCTTTAAGTTTTTAACATGTCTGGTTTCTGGGTCGATCAAGGTCTGAATCAGAGTGGATATTTTAACAATGATCCCAACATATGCTTTGCGTTAAAGTGAAGTGGGAAGTGCTCTGCAGGCTGCTTTTGTTGGACCAGGAAACGAGTTGGGAAAACCTGTAAGCGTGGATGAAGCTGCCGACCACATTTTTGGTTTTGTAGTAATGAACGACTGGAGTGGTATGTTGATTTCCTCTTCGTGGTGCTATTGTGTACCCAATTCTTTGAGCTCTTATGTTCCTTATGCAAGTCTCAAGCGAACTAATGAACGTATTTGAGAAGGCTTTAGAGATGGATCTCAGAAAGCTCCTGCTTGAGTATGATACTGGCATCTGTCTTTCATCAAATAATGTCAATTATTACAATCACGATGCACCGTATAATTTGTGTTGACTAATTGGTGACTTGGACGACAGCCCGAGATATACAGAAATGGGAGTATGTGCCACTAGGACCCTTCCTTGGAAAGAGCTTTGGTACGTACCTTAATCTTATCACTATGCTAAACTTTATCATTTTATGATCGGCCAACACTGGGGTGCTTTAATACAGTGCTGAAGCTTTTTTATTTATTTATTAACGGCTTTGATAATAGCGTTCTCATTTTAGATTGTGATGGTATGCTGCAGGAACAACAATCTCACCATGGATTGTGACAATGGAGGCTCTCGATCCATTCATATGTGATGCACCCGAGCAGGTTAGTGTCTTTTCTTATGCTTATTTGTTTCCAGTTGAGAACGTATTCTCAAGTGGGTCAACTCTTTCTACTAGAGCCACCACGACTACATTCATAAATTTTGAATTCAAGTATCTCAAATTCACCCACATGTTGTATCGGTTTGTGGAATGCCATCTTTGCCTTTCAAGCTGAAAGACGCTAATACCTGCCAGTGTGAGTTTCAAAGGCGGAAGAAGGATGTATGAACTAATTATTTCTTGTGATCCATTGATAGGATCCGCCTGCACTCCAGTATCTGACAGAGAAGAACCGCTTCACTTACGACATTTCAATGCAGGTGATTCACTTCTCCTGCTACTATGCTGTCTCAAATATATTCTGCTCTCATGCAAATTGAGAATTGTTATATTGCTACGCAAATTGTGAACCACGTAGGTTGCAGACTACTTCATTCTGGTTGTTTCTGGACGGTTCAAGTAAGAATGAAATTTCACGTCTACAGAACCGTGCGGAAGGTTTAATCATGTCTTGGATGCAGGTGGCAATTAGACCCGAAGGTGAATCAAAGGCTTCTGTAATTTCCAACACCAACTTCAAATACTTGTGAGTTGGAGGATTTTTTTCTTTGATATTTATAGCATTTACAGAACATGGTCACGCTTGGGGCCGTACTTCTCAGTCAGCTTTTTACATGACAGTCTCTCTATTTCAGAGGTCTTCTCTCAATTCACATTGTACCTCTTTGTAAGTAATTCCCTTTTAAAGCAGAGATCGGCACATGTTTGTAGGTACTGGACGGTATGCCAACAATTGGCTCACCACACTGTCAACGGCTGCAACCTGAATACTGGAGACTTATTGGCATCAGGGACCATTAGCGGACCGGTATGTATAATCTGAGAATTTTTCAATCGAGTCAAGTTTAGCATTCAGGCCTCAGTCTCAAAGTTAACTCTGCTATTTGATAAGCTTTTAAGTTTCGTAGTAGCAATAACTCGGGGATGTACGTACATTTGTGTGTTTGGCTAAAACAACCACGTCATGTTTCTGGATGTGTCCACCATGGTTGCACAAAAGTTATGACGCACTAACGGAGGGTTTCATGAACAGAGTTCTGGAAGCCTGGGTTCTTTGCTGGAGATGTCAGTGGCAGGTTCCAGGGAAGTCAAATTAGAACATGGTGGCGTTCGCAGATTCTTAAAAGATGGTGACGAAGTAGTTATGTCAGCAGTTTGTGAGGTATTTCAGGAGTGCTCCACACTCGATGCTGTGATTGAAAACCCCTACAGATTCACTCTTCTGTATAGAGGTTCTTTTGTCTTTTTTTTTCTTCATTCTTTTTATCCACAGAAATGGATAATAATCTTCCCGTGTTGACCTCTCTATATTTGTGTCGAGATTCTTGTGTGCATATAAAGAGTTTATACTATCTTGATAGTTCTTCTGATGAGTTCCATGCATTTCAGGGCAACGGTTTCAACGTGGGCTTCGGAGAGTGCAGAGGGAAAGTCACACCAGCGTTAAACTCGTGAAAGCCTTTCCGAGACGAGAATGCTGGCAAGATGGTGGAAGGCATGGGCTTATGTGACTTTCTGTCTCTAAAAACAGCATGAGTTTCGCTTGCTATGTAAGAAACAATCTATTAGCATTCCTGCTTCACATTGTGGTGGCCCTAATCATCCATTTTGAGCAACGTCGGCAGCTAGAAAAATCCTTTACTGGGCCAAATACTCTTGTAGGAACTCTGTATGCGAAGCTTTGTATAGAGAGACAACCAAATACGTGTTGAGCCCATCATTAATATGGCATCAATCAAATCCAAGCACCCCCAGATTCAGTCTTTCAAATCCTAGGTTCTGAAACTTGCTCCCTGATATATTATCTCTCAACAGAAACCTTGGAAGAATTGGTACTACAGTAGAATCATGTGGCGGAGTCCAAGGACGTCCTGAGATTGAATGTTAGTGCCTCAAGATCTATAAACTCTTCTGAATAATGGTGACAATACAAATGCAATTTGCAGAACTTGAAACAGATTGGCTTTAATTTCTATTTCCTGATGAGATGCAAGGTTCCTGGTTTTTAGGTACAAGTCATTCATGGATTTGCATCAACACAACTCGTTGGATAAATTGAACTAGACAAGTACCCACAAGCTGATCCTGAACATTTTCATGAACTATTGGTATTTTTATTTCGATCTTTGTTTGTGCCTCATTAATCGTTGACACAGCATTTCAGTATTGACATTAAAGTGGTACAGACTTGATTTATGTGAGACCCTGTTTGATCCTTTTTGTGAAAGAGAACTATTTTCTTAAGTGCAAATCAACCTATTTTGGTCAGAAGTCAGTTCAAATTTAAGACAGCAGGCATCCAAAACATCATAACAGTTGTCTTGCAAAAAATTCTGAGAATCATCCTTTCGCTTGTACCTGGTATGATTAGATTAGAGAATCAGGTATTTGTTTCATAGTTTATGATAGTAGTAATATTAATCCTGAAAAATAACGTAATTTCTACTGATAGTATGCAAGCGATAATATGTCAATGTATGAATTGCTACTTGGCACTCATTTGGATCAGCATGTAAGTCTTTGTTCATATCTGATGGCAACTAATACTTAATTTAGAAAATGCCCATACTCTTTGTAGGTAGTCTCAATTATAAGAATTATTTTTGAGGCAAGGAGAACAAAAATAAGTATCCTGTTAATTACACGTGAATATTTAATTCTATTCTTTAAACTTTCAACTTATATTTGTAACTCAATCAGATCTTTGGTATGCTGCTTGTTAAAACAAGCACACCATAAAAGATGGTTTTATTTTTATAAAAATAAAAAATAAAAAAACAAAACAAAATCCTAATTGTGTTTCAGCCTCCACACAGATTGTAGTTCCCCTTGTGTATTACCTATTTTAGTGTAAATTCTATAATGAATATTTTTAATAATAAATATATTGATTTATTTTTTAACAAATTATTACTCAAATTATATATTGGGAATATTCTAAATGATTTACTCAAATTATATATAATTTACCCAAAATCATTTAGAATATTCTAAGTTTGAATCAAAATTATAATTAGGAATTTTTTGAAATAATCTTTTGACAATTGTTTATGTACAGAAGCTTTGCTAATCAAAGGATGGAGTTTACAAAACAAGGTTGCACCAAAGTAAGGACTTGGTGATGCAACACTAGTATATAAATGAAACAAGAATCAACCTCCTTTATGTGAGAATATAGGAAACACAAGTATCATATTAATGCTTGCAACTATTTTTTATATTACAAATGTTGATTTGGCAAAATAGATTGTAGGTTGTAGGTGCTTCTTACTAACTATATGTACTAACCAACAGTGGTTCTATAAGAAAAAAATAAAACACAGGAAGTAAATCAGGGTTAGAATATAAATTGCAAGAATGCATTTGTATATTGATTAGATAATATAAATGCCACTTATAAGAAAACTTCTAAATTTTTCTTGAAATAGAATTTGAACTACTACCTACATTGATAATTTGATATTATCAATTTTGTCATTTTTTATGTTTAGTTTCCATATCCTTCTATTTCTTTATGTTCCAAACATAAAAAATCAGAAGGTTGGTACTATAAAATTACCAATGTGGATGAAACTTGAAGACTTATTTAAAAATGTTTGTAGACGTTTCCTTGCAAGTGCCAACTAGCATTGGATAAGCATTAGAAGTTCATATTGATAATGACAATTTAACTCAACCTTGATTTTGTGAAGAAAAAAAAAAGCCAAAGACTAATTAAGCATAAATAGGAAAGAACCATTACAATAGATTACAATACTTATCTTATTTGAAGCAAATTTATATTTTTTTATAGATCATAAAATAAAAAATCTTTTGTTGTATATATATATATATATATATATATATATATATTTTATTATATATTTATCATTAAAAAAATTACAAAAATATAAGAAACAATTTGATGTTGTTTGTGGAGCAACAAAGGTGACAAATGGACCAACCAAATTTCTTTAAGTAATATTATATTTATTAGCAATAAACTTATTAGTAGAGGATAGAACAATTTCTTCCTAATAAAGCATTGATGGGGCACCAATATTAAAATCTTGGCCAAGTGACAATACCAATAATGCAATAACAAAACAAAACAAATTCCATGACTAACTTCTAATTAAACCAAAGAACATTGCCAATTGCAAAATATGTAACAACCATTTTATTTGATATCAAGTGTCTTCCTCAAAACTTATATTGTGTGAAAGTAGACATCATTTCTTATCAACTTATATAATGTTTAAGTTGGCCAAGCCCATATCAAGCCCTCACATTTTGTGGAAGAATTTCAATAAATAAATAAGTAAATAACTTGAGGTACTGAAGGTACTGTTGGTAATGACGCCATTGAATTCAAGATAAGGTCTCTCTGCGAAGAAATAAGAGTAGGCATTGGTCTGTGGGACCTCTCACCTTTCGATTGAAGAGCACCCCACACTGATATACAATGCCAAGGATTTCCTGTTCACTGCTATGTTAGATAAGTGCAAATAATCACCAACATATACAACTTAGCCATACAAATAAAACTCGAACAAGCATATCGAGAAGGTAGAAACAGGTAGGGAACTCCAGCTGCACATTATACTATCACTCTTGATGTGATATTTTAAGTCCAATGTAAAAAAATTTGTCAACGAAAACTTGTATTATGGTAAGTGGTATGGGTACATATGTTATGTTATGTCATGTCACAAATGTGATTTTGACTATGCTAGACAAAATGTTTTCGCCTGAGCAAGAGTAAATCCAAGAGATTGGTCTCTGGTTCTAAGGTTGTACAATGTTGATGCTTTGAAGCTCTGCAGGTTGCAGATAGATTGCAACTAAAGCATGATCGAGCCGTTTTAAGGTATGAAGCCAGTCATAATGAAATTACGGTTCTTGCAAAAGAATGTTCTGGAAGGTGACGGTGACAACCTTACAGGAACTCTGAAATCGACTGAAATAGCGTCGCCAAGAGCTCCTAGCTGTACGACACGTCCCTGAAATGCTTTAAATCAGTGAACCCCTATTTTAATCATAAGGGGTTCACAAATGTGAGGTCTAAAAACAAAATGAATTGCTCTCCAGAAAATGTGCTCTAAAACGCGAACACATTGCCAAGTGTTGTGGGAGCCAAGACTGCTGCTTTAGATTAATCATCACGTCTCCTTATGCAGTCTTTAAAAGTGAACCTCCCTCGTGTGACAACACAGGATCAGCCAGAAAGCTCCGTGAAGAATGCAGACGAGAATACGCCTGTAAGAAACGCGTCTGTCACAAGGAAAACGCATCTCAGTTCAATAGCTTTCTTCGGAACTCTTTCACTTCCAGAAAGAAGAAAAAGTAATCTCACTTCAAGCTATCTTCGCGTACACAAGATTTGAAATAAGAGTCTATTGCAAAACTGCATTAACTCTACACTTACAATGTTCTTAACTCAAGCTTACTTTCATCGCTGCATGTCACTCACCATTGCAGTTGAAAATTCCAATATTTCACATTAATTCAAAAAGATTGCACATGTAAAGAATAAAACACATTCAAAATGTCCCACACTGCAACAGCAGGCAAGTGTTAATAATTTTTAAAAAATCAGACTCGTGCACATTTCTGAAATTAGAATCTTACCCATTGAAAAGCTGCAAGCGTCCACCAGCTACCAACTAATCCGAACCCAAGCCTGTGCATTGTCTGCAGTTTGCCATTCCACGTAACTCATGAGTTGGGCACTAATTAAGTTGTTTCTCAGTAAGATCGTGACAAGCAAAGAAAGTATTCTACACGCAAAAAGTGGAATGTGCACGTGGTTTTAATTTGAAGAGTTCAAGATTCGCACCAATAACATGATAGCCCCACCAACGAAACATGAAGCCATGCTAATCCCCAAATACTTCATATCTCTACCAGCCTGCACATAAAGCAACTTGTATTATTTACTAGTGAAAACCAACACGAACATCAAGACAAAGTCTACTTTAATTAACACACATCACAATAATTTTGAATCATGGCAATATGCACAACAGGACCACCGATTAAAGTAAATAATGTATAAAGGAATGATGGGAATATATTACTCAATACAAACATGAATCATTTTTAAACACGGGGATACGGGGAAATGTAGACCAGTAAAGTGCCCTCCAGAGAAAGTGTAGGTGGAGTAATCATCAGACTGAAAAGGAAGGGCACTGACACCAAACGCATCTGCATAATATTTAATGATGAGTGCTAGTCAGCCACCTAATCACAAAGCTCTAAACAAACACACCTATTTCAAAATGATGGAATAACAAGAACATATAGATGTCAATAATATTGGAGAAATTGTCACAATTTTAACGTTGTCGAAGTTAGCATGAACGTTACAGCCATCATATTTGCCTCAGTATATACCTGAGAGATGATAGCGGGATCTTTGGTGAAAACTTGAGGTAAAAACCAGGGTACAGATATAGCGCAGCACCCTAACGAAAGCCCGACCACAATTCCAATTGTCATCAAGGACTTCAATAAACTCCTTGCCTGCAAAATCGGCCGCAAAAATGAGAACCAGAATGCAAGCTATATCACAACCGTAACCCACCAAAGCAATTAAAAGTGCAATTTACTCTCTGAAGGGTAGTGGATTGTTTGGATTTAAGAGCTGAACAAGAACCATTGTTGAAAACGACAGAAATCACAAAAGTAACTAATGATTGTGATGACATTACCCTCTGCAAATTACGTTCGATACCAAAGATGAGAGCAGGCATGAAAGACTGGGCTGTCTGCGCAAGAGGCTCTCCCCATGTAGTACACAGAGAATAGATCCCAATCATCACCTGAAATCACATACATGTATACATTTGAGTTTTGACAATCCCAGTGAACAAGTAGAATTGAAGTAGGTAGATCAATTTAAAGAAGTTTTCATTAGTACACGAATTCTCACTTAAAGCTCTACTGTTGTTTTCCACTAAAACTACAAAAAGCATTTCATAGTTCATATCTCGTCCTATATTCATACCTGATGGCCAGCTAGGGTTGCCGATCCCAAAGATGTTGCTAAGTAAGTGATGAGCGTATAGAATAACACCTGCTCAAGAACCAAAATTTAGTTACTAAAAGTACATGAGATTTAGCAAAATTGCAACGAGAGACTATAGAAATTTGTGTTTACGAAGCAGAACAGATTCTTTAAACTAAATCAAAAGTCTAAACCAAGTAATCGTAGGATATAGGAACAGCCTGAAGTGTACATGATGTGTTACCTTGGACAACATAGTGAGTAGAACCGGTCCAGCTAAGTTAACCATGATGGCAAATTCTTCCACGGAAGGTATACTCATCGCAAGGGGATTGTACCCTTTGTCGTTCAATGACTTCAACATCAGAATCACTCCCACATACTGCAACAATTCGCTAATATTAACCCATTGTACGTCATGTTTGAATCAACAATAAAACATTTTCGAAGTCTACTTGAGTCCATTGGACTTCAAAGTTACTTAACAAAAACACAGTAACATGCTTCACATAAGGCCCTCCAGGACGTGACAAGAATAAAAGCATGCGAGGTCTATCATTGATTGAAGCGCTGTCAATACTCCAACCCTGAACATTAAAACAGTCATCGTCTGCAAATAAGCATGGTTTTGCACACCTGAGAGGCCATTGTTGCCCATGCTGCTCCAGCTATACCATATCCAAGTACACTACACAAGAGGATGTCTCCAAAAAGATTCACAAAACTCGCAATTGCTAGTACTTTCAGTGGAGCCCATGAATCCTGCATTCCAAGACTGCACAGCCAACGCATTTCTACCAATCAGTTGCTGTAGTCATACACTCAAGAAATTTTTAAGAGTGAATAAGAACAAGCCACTTAATTAGCATGGATCGTCTAGAAGCTCAATTCTGATTTTATAGCATTCCTAAGTAGTTTCCGCTGCAACAACTACTTCCAAAACTGCTTCACACCATTCAGCAAACAACCTCAAACATTGTTCACACCCAAAAGGATGTCGCATTCCAAAAGTGAATGACGAGTGAAATACTACTTATGTTCTCCTCTTACCTTTATCCTTAAACATGCTTGGCATACATTTTAGTTGTTGGACATAATCCTTCATAGCAAAAACATAGCAAAGAAAAAATCGACGTAGCGTCTACTCACCTTGCACTCTGTGCAACCATGCCAACAAGCACTGCAGGCCATGCAAAGGCTCTGATCTGCATCACCAAACACAAAATCAGAAGGATAGATCAATATAACCAAGCACTTGATAATAGGATCAATAATAAGGATCCAAGCGTTTCTTCTACTAAAGCAACAATTTCAGTCAGTGCGACGTCATCAAGGAACAGCAATCACAATCGTACACAAACACAATCAGCAAGTTAGAGAATAGCCGCTGCATTACATAAAAGCAGTCGATTCTTAACCTTAACTTAACATTGTCAACAATAGTGGTGAGAAAGTTACAGCCAGTTCTAATGACCCTAGAACCGACCATACAACGTCATTTTTCGATCGACGATTATATTCATGTCACGATACTGCAACAACGAACGGGAATGATCACCTGAACGTAAGGAAGTGCAGTAGGAACCAAAGCAGCATTCTTGACCCCTACAAATGCTGAAAAGTTGCACAAGGGGTGGTATCAGAAATCGGTCAGACCACTGAAGATACATGTATTCTGAAAAAACTTACAACTTGAAAATACCTCTCCAAATAATTTGCTGACCTAAAATACTTACGTACATTCGGACATGTCCGCAATTCGATGCAAGAAATATAATGACAATTATCAACCGGGAGGTTTACCAGAAGATTCAACTCATCCTAAGAATGCCACAGTATGGTCGACAAGAACAAAAACATTGTATGCCTCGTACATTGACTCGCCACTGCTTATACACTTTTAGAATCAAAGTACGGCACATACAACCGCAGCACATGAAAAGTAATCGCATATATTCTTGCTTGTCCTAGGCCGAATAGACTATACAACTTCCAAAAGGTATTCACCACAATCTACTGCGCTCCATACCTGTCATAATAGGAGTCGCTCCAAACCAGGTGAGGAGAAACATGCCGATTCCACACGCCAACGACACAAATATCAATCTTGAAAGATGCCCTGCTGCCTCTTCTCTATTCTGCAAAAGATGAGGTAATATAGAAAATCCACATAGTTGTTAGCCAAGATCATGATGTATTTATGAACACTGGTTACCAGCGCACAATCAAATGACCTATTGTTACAACCAACACATCAGCTTCGTCTGTAGCACTCGAAATATTATAATCTACCACTAATGTATTTAATGCATTGAAACCGGACATGAATTGAAACCCATCTGCTGCAGTCCATGTGCATTAATCCCCTCAACATCATCGTCTCAAGATATCCCGTCCTAGGTGTAGTTATTCACCTTCAAAGCAAGAGCCGTAGCAACGAGGTTGGAAGTGGCCACAGACAAGAACATGAAAACGAAGCAGAATTGATCACATATGACTGTACCCGGCCCTGCAAGACACAAATACGTTCATGAAAAAGCAGTGTTATTCATTGTAGCTGAAGGTAAGAAATAAGCTGGAGAATATCTCAACAAATTGAATGACGTTACTGCATTGAAAGAAGATTTCCGAATAGTATAGTCGCTGTGAAGTTTCAACACTCACCAAGGGCAGCGAGCTCCAAGGAGCTACTATTCCCAATGACAGAGGTATCAATCAGACTCATGATAGGCCCAGACAGCCAAATGCCGAGTGCTGGTCCTGCAAATACAATAATTTCCTTGAATTGCTCAAAGAAGTTCTTTGATTCTACTAGAGATGCCGAGGCATGTTCCATTACGTTCTCTTCTTGAGATGACGCACAGTCACTTAAATCTTTACTTGTAGATAACAAAGAGTCTGCCATTTCTGTCGCCATGAGGCTGGATTCAACTGATGATGTGAGTTGCTGGAGACCGTTCAACAACTTATCACCCTCATCCGCTTCTACTTCTGTACCCACCAAGTTCGACACGCCCCTCTTAAGAGACTCCCCACCATCCCCCTCTAAAGTTCTCAACGCGTCAGCAACCTCAGAGACCACAATAAAAGCTGCCACCGCTGAAGGTTGCTCTAGAGCAGTTAACAGCTGAGCTTGCACATTGAAGCTATGATCCTCTGTCGATAATTTATCCAGCACAGGTGTGATGGGACAGTGTGTAATTCCAATGCCAAATGTCCCTCCTTGTTCGAGATCAGACACAGCTTTGAGTACCTCATTTTCAGCTTCTTCAATCGACCTCACAACCTCAATATCTGACTCAGTAAAAGAACTGACGACAATTTCTGGTGATGACGTTGAGATCGTTGAATCGATCACTTCTGGAGCCGGCTCCAATGTACTGTCAACAATATTTGATTCCGCACATGAAACTACGCCACACTTCCGATTCAAAGTGAAAGAGTGCCTGCCAAGAAAGCCTGGAGTTGCAGCCAAGGGAACATGACGCTGTCGACAACGTTGAAACACGTCTCTGTGCAATAAATTACTGGTAGAAACTGGTCCATCGCCTCTACTTCTGCAAACTACAGAACTTTCATGCGGTTTACCCGAAAGAATTTGCTTTCGTCCGATTGGAAGAAGCTGCATTGTACCTAGTCCCATTGCCATGGCTTCCTATTCTAGAAGCTTCGCTAAGATTAGAACCTTAAGAGATAAGCCCTACGAAAATACCTCCCTCAAGGATGTATACATGAAAAGCCAACCGAATGAAAACTATGAAAAATAGAATTAAAACAAAGAATTGATTGCAGCCTTCGTGTTACAGGCCACCAAGCAATTGTTAAGTCTTTGTCCCCCGAATGTACTTCAACAGTTCTTGCAGGAAAATATCGACAGAATTTTTTGATAGGATTCTAATAAATTTAGGTGCGACAAACGTTGCCTATTTGAACTTGCAGTTCAACATATACAGAGCACACAAACTCCGCAACGAATGTTGTACACTCCAATCCTTCAGCACCGAAGTCCTCCAGAAACAAGTTCGTCAAAACGCAACAACAACCTGTACGCTCCCGCATCAAGCAACCGACCTCCCGTAGTCAAACTAATTGAAACCACCCTGCATCACACGACCGCCGGTGCGTCCCTCCCCGACGCAATAATAAAAGCAAAAGTCGACGGGGTTACAGACCACAAAACAATCGAAATCGACCTCCACCTCCGCAGTGCAGACACCGATCTCAATAACCACCGGGGCCCAGGACCACAAAACGACCACGATCTCGACTCCTCTTTCACTACAGGGAAAGTGGAAAAAGGCCAAGTCGTACCCTAGTCGCATGTGACAACCAAGATCATCAACAGACAATAAGAAGCGGACCGTCCAGCGTGACCAACGCAACGATTCGTGCAGTATTGTCCGGAGACACAACCATCACAAGCATCCCAACCTCCACAAACAATAGCATCACGAGATCGCTGCACCCTTGATCAGAGAGACGCCGCCCTCCGCGGCGAGCTTCCAATTTGAAAGCGTAGCGGCCCATGAGGACCAAGTGGTGCCGCCAGTCGCCGTCTAGCGTCCGGCGTCCGGCGACGGTTCTCAGCGTCCCATAGACGGCTGCTATGATGGAGATCCACGTGGTCCAGCCGTCTCCACGTCCAGGAACTACATAATGGGAACTTACGTAATGGAGGTCAGGGCGATCCACCGCGGCGGACAAATGAAAACGCTTGAATCTGTTATAGCCCTTAAAGCGTTGAAGTGTGAAACCCGAAAGTGCTTCCTAATGGAGAGTGGTGGGCAACTGATGGCCAGCAAGGCGCTAAAAGCGTAAAGACATGGAAGGTTCAAATACTTGGTTTGTCCTTTTATTCTCGACCCGATAAGGCTTATCCCAGCATGCGTTCCCGGTCAATGACGTCAAATCCCTTGAAGGGATGTTGAGATCCCCAAATCCAGGGTCCACGGATGACATCTCAACCTTGGAAACAGCCGGCGCTGGCATTTCCAACTCGTGCTGTGTGAATGCGAGTGGGTTGAGTCAAAGCGTGATTGAAGGGGAGCCTCTTACAAGGCAATTGGGATCGCTTTGCTTAAGTGAACCCGAACCACATGAAAAGTTGGAGGCATTGGTTTTTTGCTCTATCCATATTAATGAAGATTTCCTATTTTTGATTGAATTGGTGAGAATGTTTGCCTCCTTTTCTGAACGCTATTGAATAAATCACATGAATAATGGTTTCATCCGTACTAATCAATGATGGTTTCAATGATGGTTTGTACATGCATACACTTCTGTCTACAAAATATTACTTACAGTGCAGAATTAAGGACATTGAAATGTTTGATGTTTTATTATTTATATTACTTATATAGCTAATAATGATAATTTTAATTAAGCAGTAGAAAATTCAACATTATGATAGAAATTTAAAGATATAATATTATTATGAAATATTCTTAGAAGCCCTATAATTTAGACATCTATAAAGTTGACATTGTGTAATTTTAGGAAAAAAGAATGATAAGTTGCCTAAATCAATTAATTGATAATGTAAAAGAATTAACCTAAAATTTTATGTGTTTAAATGTTTTTTTTTTCTAGTTTTTTATTAAGTATATTTTAAAATTATAGTAAAAAATACATAAACATAAAATAAAACACATTGTACATAAGATCCTTGTAACTTAGAATATTTTTATCCATTTTAAATCTAAAATAAAAATAATAAAAAACTTGACAATAAAATTAATACAAATAGTAAATAATAAAATCATATATATATATATATATATTTATTTATTTATTTATTTATTTATTTTAATTTACTTACATTTATTGACTTTTATATGACAATATTTAAAACTATGCTTTAGTTTAAGAATACATATATATATATATATATATATATATATACATATATACACACACACACACATATATATATATATATATATATATATAATCAACAACAAAAAAAACAAAAAATAAAAACTTTTCTAACAAGTGAAAATATCAAGATTTATAATTCCCAAAAATTCCAATTGTATTTGTAATATATAAAAAAATTTATAGATTTTTATTAAAATATTGTTGAAATATTACTTAGTATATAAATTAAAATTATTTATAAAATAATAATTACAAAAAATCTTAATTTGGTAATAAAAAGAGGTAGAAAAAATATTAAAATAGGTTGTGCAATAAAATGATGACAATTTCAACTGAAATATTTAAAACTATAAATGTGTATATACATTAAGTGCTTTTAAAATTTAAAGATAAATATTATTTAAATTTTAAGGTAAATATTTTTAAAATTTTATTATTTAAATTACTATAGCAAATTCCATTTATCATTTTAGTTTTTACCTTTTGAAATACACATTTGTGTCAGTAATTACGTCTTGTTTCTGAAGAAAATTTATAAAATCTTTAAAAAATACTTGTAATAAAAAATTCTACTACTTAAATAAAAGTGATTCTTTTCAATATATAGATATATATATATATATATATATATATATAATATTTTTTTGTAATCTAATTTGGTTTTTTTAATTACACTTGTAAAATCATGTACTTGCGAACACCAAAACCATATAATCAACTTCAGAAGTTATTGAAATTTGTTGGACGATATCATGCAAGTTAGAATTGGGAACTAGTCAAAATAAAAATAGATTAAAAAACATTGTAAATATAATAGCCAACATTAAATACAATACATGAAAGCCATTGAATTGTGAGCGCACACATAAAGTATTTGCATCAAACTCTTCAAATCTAATTCCACCACAAATAATGAAGCAAATAAGTAAATCCAAATGACTTGAAACGGTGGATGTAAGGTATTACAGATATTCAAATAAGTATCATTCAACTGAGCATCTCTTTCGGCATGAAATTGTTCACGAGCTGTTGGAAGGTTTGCAAGTTTCAAGTCGTTATTGGAATCCAAAGCCTTGGAGCAACTCTGTTACGAAGCTCCATTGTTTCAATTGGTGCTCTTTAACCTCAATTCAATGTCTAGATTTGCGTGCTGCTTCACGCCCCTGACTTCTCATTGCAATCAGCCAACGCAATCTTCGGCGGCCTTCATACGCGTCTCAAGGTCAACAGTAAGATTACTGTTGTTTATCCGTCTCCTTCGAGGTTGAGGAATTTCTATTAGATCATATTATACGCATTAGAAATGGTGGCTCAAGAGTGTAAGTATGTGCCCGAACATTCCATGACTCAGTATTCAATTCCTCGGGATCCGATCAACGGGGATGATGTTAATCCTAATCGTAGTCCTCAAGTTCTGGACAGCTTTGTATCGTTCTACGTGCACCTCTTATTTATAGAAGGAAACGCTGTGTCTCGCTCCAGAAGCAACTCTTTCAACTTCTTTGAAATGGTCGCAGGCTCCAGCAACAGCTCCTCTTGTCTCTCTGTGTTTGTGTTTGTGTTTCTTTTTCTCTATTTTTTTCTTTTATTTTCGTTTGTTTGTTTGTTTGAAAGGGCGTCTTACTCAAGTTTTAATTGCAATATGCGGCGAACCTCCTCTGTAACTTTCAACGAGTGAGACAAGGATCTCCTGTTCTGGAAATCAGATAAGTCCTAGCATTCCACAGAGCAGTTGCGACCAAAAGAGATCCTGGCCGCTAGCAGCTGATCTGAAGGTCTATGGAAGAGTAATGCGGAAGGTCCATGCGCAACAAGATCTTCAAGTGCACATATTAGAAATAAACAACAAATTGAATGAAGGAAGCAAATGCTACAAAGAGAATAATACCGTCTGACATAGACATTGAAGACTGATAAATACTTTAAGAGACTGAGAGGCAAACTACAGAAACTAAGAAACTCTAGTATGAGCTTGCTCTATTCTCAACTCTCTATGAATCAACTCGACCAATTCCTCTTTGAAATATGGAGGAACCAACACCATCTACACAACGAGCAGCAGATCTTCAACTATCTCTATTGCTTCCGATGGATTCGAATCGGAATTATTTCCGTGAATAACTATGGCAATTGTGAACTAGTACAACGGAAGCTTACGGTGGTTTTCAGATTAATTTGAAGATGAAGTTGAAGAAACAGAAGCTGGCACGTCTTCCACTGCCTGAATGCAATCGCCAGTGGAATCTTTCTACACACATCAACACACCAGATTCTTCCAAAAGCTTGTATTCCCTCATTGACCTCGGGGATATATCATTCCATGTGAGCATATGATTCAAGAACAAACAGATGGCATGCTTCCAACAAATTGCTCTTTTCCAATCGCTACGCGGTCACAATGGACACTTGCGATGATGGTTTGGTGTATCTTCAACTCAAGCTCTGGAGGGGGAGCAAATATAACACTGTGTGGAATTCATTGACAGGCGATGGAAATGGACTCTGTATTCTCGATTTTCGGAAGAATTCTCACACTGTCGGCGCAGCAGGCAACTTTTATGTGTACCACCAAACAAAGCATTATTAGGTGATAGTTCCACTACAAATTGAAGAGAGGACAGGATGTTTAGAGGCACATGCAAAGAGAACCATTACTCTCGTCTGTGGAAGGAGGAGCCATAAACATCAATGACTTATTTACAAGTAAGTGTCGTAAACAAGTCACTGAAGCAATGCAGGTCTCTTGTGAAGGACACAACTCTTGAACGCACGAATCTTGTGGACACTTGCTTAGATTCAAAGAATAGCTAGACAACGACAACGCTGTCCATGAACAGAAGCTTGCTCTTCACTTGCAACGATTCTTCAAAGAACACGGTCCTGCAAATACACGGATGACCTAAAGGGGAACAAATACTCTACTTTCCGCCTTCACACTCTTCAAGATCGGATGGGATGCTAGTCCTTTACTCTCCATCAACCTGCTCTGCCGCAAAAAAAAGGGTTCAATTCACTCCAAAATTCAGTTACAGAATCGGAAGCCTGTTCCTAGATGAGTCGCTTGAACTGATCACCTTCGCTGAAAGCTATGATCTATAGAAGATTGTGCATGATCCAACAAGATTGTCTAAAGTGCTGCTCACCAAAAAGACTCAAAGAATATATCGCTTCTTGGAGAAGTCCTTGCGACCTAGCGATTGCGACAAGCGCAGATCAGAAGACCTGCGGGGGCGGTTCAATGTATCCTTTCTCACCAGGCCGCGGTTTACAAACCAACCGAGAGGCCATGGTAAATGTCGCCTCCCTTGTGAGTGTCGGCCCTGCGTGTAGCCCTTTACTCCGCAAGTTGTACCGCCCAGGGCCAGGATTCTTACTCCAATTGGGATCCTTGAGCTTGGTGGCGATGACACATCCTTTCCCCTTCACAGGAAAAGGGCTATATGAACCTGGTCCAGGAATACCATTGCCGGAGTCTCTATTGTGGCGCGGGCCAATACTGTAGGCGGGGCCAGTTTATTTGTCGCGTTTGGGATTGTAGTAAGAGCCGGGACCCGGATTGTTGAATGGCAGTTGACCAACAAGTTTTGAGGCCATGCTGTAACCCGACCGATTAGGGAGCGTAGGACTGTATGCTCCGGGTCCGGGGTGGCCAAAGTCGTGTTCAACGTTGAAGTGAGCGGCAAGAGTGAATCCGGGCGGGCCTCGGATGAACACAGGGCTGTATTCACCAGGAGCGGGATAGATAAACTTATGTTTTGCCTCAAATCGCTTGCCAATGGTGTAGGCTGGAGGTTTGACGCAGTAATGGTCGTTGTAATTGCCTGGCCCAGGATAACCATGATCGAGTCCAAACTCGTAGCGCTCGCCGAAAGAGAAACCTTCTTTCTTCCAGGCGATTTTAGGAATTCGGGGGTTGTATGTTCCAGGCGGTGGATTTTTGTTTGCCTGTGCTGCAGGAAAACGTTTGCCGAAGGTAAACGCTGACTTGTCTTCATTCAAGTAAGGTCGCTGGTAGGTACCTGGCCCTGGCACATTTTGGTCGATTTGGGCTTTGAATCGTTTGCCGAGAGTGAATGTACTACTATGACCGATTTTTCGAGGATTGTAAGTTCCGGGTCCAGGGTTCTTGATTTCGAAGTAGGTGTTTGTTCTTGGTCCGAGGGTGAACTGAGGCTCCTTGCGCATCGTGAGACTGATGCTGGGAGAGTAGGCTCCTGGAGCAGGGTTGCCAGCCATTGCGGAGGTCTCATTGCGCCCCTGGATGGAGAAGGCTGGTTCTCTTCGATCGACGATGCCGCCTCGAAGGTCTTGATTGTAAGTGCCTGGTCCTGGGATGTAGTCATTCTCTTTATCCTTGAGCCTGACGGCGATCTTGTGTGTTGCTCCAGTTGTGGTTAAATCAACCTTGAGCTTGTAAGCCCCCGGCCCTGGGTTCCAAGTGTAGCAATCCATGTTGCCGAATCACTCACAACTCCGTCGTTACCTCACACACTTATTCTATCACTCTTGAGTTTCACGTAGAATATGCCAATTCGGTAGATCAGGGCTCGCCGTCTCCATTCCTATACTGTCAACAATTTTCATGCAACATTGCTACAGTATTTCTGATCGTCAGAAGCTTCGCATGAACCACCAAAATCACACTGATAATTCTCTATACGACAAGTTTTTAGAGAACATAAATTTGGTTCATTTGTGAATATACTCCTGGCTCTGAAAACGAGTCTAAATTTCTCCCAAGTGTAGAATCGACATTAGTCATGGTGAAGTGGTGAAGGATCGGTGCTTCTTCAAAGAATATAATTATTAGACTTGGTGAAAATCCTACGAACTCTGAAATGATCATTGTAGTTACTGAGTTTACGTCAAAAAGGTGGAGCATTTTCTCCATGTTGCCGTGATTTAGCGACTGCAATGGAGGGATGAGGAAATCGAAGAAGCCCAGCGACGAGATGCGAAAAGCAACGATCACCAGATCAGGGGAGTGTCGAATCGACTTATTAGGGCCACACAACACTTTGCTACGGCTTTATGCATCCTACAATATTATTATTCTTTTCGACATTCGTTGCAGCATCGGATTAAGAAATTCGTGCAAGGACGTCTCAGACGATGACGGAAGCATGGTGAGCATATTTTGCGAGGTTCGTTTTCGGCTCGACTTAGACTTATCCATCAACAGTTTGTAAAAGCTGTCTTTCCTCCTTTGCATTGGCTTACGTAATCTGGCATGTATGCATAATCGAAATATATGCTAGTGTTACAAAACTCGGTCCTGGTCCGTAGCGAAGAGCCTTTTGCTATACACGGCCTGCTTCAATAAAATGTGTATAGATATTAACACCTTCCAGACCAAAACAGTCACCTGGTAATAATGGCTATGGTGGCAAACACTATGATCGCTGAGGAGAAGAAGCAAAAATCCATGATGCAGGAAACGATTATTGGAAAGAATTAAATCAGAAGAAATGCATCACTGATGCCCTCTGCTCCCATGACAAACCTCTCCCTAATCCTGCTTGCATACTTCGTTCAGTATCCATGCGCTCATCAGCTGTTCAAGGTTCGCCGCTTAATCTAATGTCGAAGCAACAGGCCATAACTTCTCTAAAACCAGCGCGATGAACTTCTGTGTACAGCCATATCTGAAAGGCAATCTGCAATTGTTCTCATCAAACATCAGGCATAAACCCTAAATTCCTTTATTCTGATATTGGTTTCTCTCTCAAAGATTCATGGCTTGTATAAGATATTTAGAAACCAGAATTGGTACCATATTTCACATGTCTTGCCAGATTATCTGCAAATTTAAGTGGTTAATGTGCATCATGCACATGTCATGTATGAGCAGAATCGGCAATTAATTAATACCTCATTTCATTCATCCAACATGTTTGATTTATTGCAGCAACATAATAAATTTAATTTAAGTTTTAAAAGGTTTTTAAAATACTGGTAAAATTAATTTCAAATTTACAAAACGTGCACTTTAAACATGCAATATGTTAGATAAAATTGTGTAGATTCTGATATAATTCAAGATTAAAAAAAAGTAGCATCACTTTTTCTTGTATTTCTAAAAAGACCTAATCTATAAATGTACACAGGTAACATCTGCTCAAATTAAATTTTGGAAAATTAGATTCAAAAAAAAAAAAAAAAAAAAAAAAATCTCAAGTAAATAATTCTTTTTTAACTTAATAAGTCAAACATTTTTGTTAAAAAATGTCTTTAAAATGCACGATTAAAAATTGTATGGTAATTATACAAATCTGCCTATGTAACTTACAAATAAGTAAGGTAATGTTTCATTTTGTTTTTATCTCAAAACAAGTTAACATTAAATATCAATTATTTTATATAAATCCAATCACTTTTTTTTATATAAACTTAACAAATTATAAAAATATATTATATATATATATATATATATATATAGCTACATGTTTTAAAATTATAAAACTAAAAAATAATCATTTAATGACTTTCTAACAAATGGTTCAAAAATATTGCACAAAGATAGATATATATATATATATATATATATACTAGAATGCCCATTAAACTTATGCTTATGGCTTAAGTAAAGTAAGAGGATAGACTAAAAATTAGTAATAGTGTTTGGTGCATGCAAATATACATGTAGAATGTAAAAATATATTTCAAAAATTTTAAAGAATTTTAATTTTTTAATTATTTCTTTGGTTCTAATAAATACATATAAAAACTTTTTATTCCATATTATATATATATATATAGCATAAGATATGTAAATATATTCTCTTTAAACAATTGCATCTTGTGAAGGTAGTACTCTATAACTATTTTAGCACAAAGGCTTGAACTTTAAACCATCTTAAGATATCCTTGTATTTAGAGGAGAACATGGAAGAGTATAACTTTTAAACCTTTTGATTGGTTGAAATTGAAAGGCCTCACTTAGTTGGCTTTACATTTAAAATAAACAAGTTTATAAGTTTGAAGGGGAAAGGATAAGATTAAATGTATTATTTTCCTACATGGCATGAATAGTATTATCCTCTAGAATTTATGGTAAGTTCAGTTCAAGAGTTATTTTTTATAAAAAAAATTGAGTAGTGTCAAAATATTCTTAAAATAATTATTAAAAAATATTTTTACATATATATCATAATTATTAGAATCAAAATATGAATTGACATAGTTAGATTTATAATAAAATAAATAACATAGTTCATTTAATAGCATCTTCTCACTTTATACTATCTCCAATGGCCAAGGCTTTTAAAGAAGAATTTCTCTTCACCAAGCAAAAAACCATTATAAGACTTTCAAAGTGGACTTTTAGATATAAAGATCCCCTTAAAACAACAAAAAGTACCAATAAATTCACCACACTCAATACTAGCACTTTTTGTAATATAAAATATTATACATCAATCTAGCAACTTCTATTGCATTTCTTTTTAACTATATTTTAATATTTTTTAAAAATGCTAAATACAAGAATGCAATACACAAATACTTATGCAACAAGAAACTTTGTAACAAATCCAAAAATACAATTTTTAATGCCCAACTTGTGCCTTTATAATTATCATTACATACGCAACATGCAACAAAAATTGTTTATGTCTTAATTCAAGAATAGACCAAACTTATCTAAAATTAGCATAATATTTGGTATAAAAAAAATATGACCAACTTGCTCTCCAACCAATCACTATATGTTCTTAAACAATCCAAGCCATAAATTGTTTTACAAATTCATCTAATTCTAAAGTGTAAAGTGAGAATTCTACTACAATATATTATTATTATTATTATTTTTACTTGAATTATTTGCAAATTAAACAGTTCACCACTTTGTTTGCCTTTAAAAGATCTAATGCAGCTTTTCATAACTTTGTCTATATTTTGAAAGGTGGACAAAAGAGACATTGCACTAGGATTACACCACAACGCATCGAATCCCAAGTTTGTTCGTCACCGGCCCTGTATCGATGAGAATGTTTATCAATGAATGACGACGATCTCTTTTTGAAAGTGTGTCCCGCAATTTGCAAGCAACATGGCCACCGATTTTGTTTGAGTACGTACATACGAGTGACTAGCCCAATGGTTTCATTTGTTGCAGGTATTGAGTTTTTCCTAAACTGTGAGTCGTTTTGGAGGGACTGGAGGATGACGGGTTTGAAGCTCATTTGCTGTGCTCGGATCCACCAACTCTGATGTCCACCTTTTGCGGCGGCGGTGATTGAGATGGATCCATGCATGTGGAGGCTTCATTGGTGCACCTCTTTGGATAGAAGTTTTCTATCTGAAAGTGCAGTTTATGACCCTGCGACAGTCTCGCACATCGCTGATGCTGTTTGCGAGCGATCGGTGAGTGAGCAGGTCTTATGGAAAGACGTAGGCGCAAAAGTCAACTTCGAGACCTGTGCGCTCTTGTGATTTGCGCTGACGAGTTTGGGCGAGACTGCATGATATTGCTTTCGCGTATAGTTCATATTCGTTCATTGTAGCTATACTCAGAAGGTGCGTATCAGCCTCATCTTAACCAATGCATAACCTTAGCTTGGAAAATACGTCCATAAACAAACCGCATGAAATTAGCCGAATCTTAGTTTTGTATTCATCATCCAAGGGTTCAGCAACTTCGAACACGAATAAGGACCGACAGCGATAACAAGAAGTTTGAGAGAAAAAACGTGTTTGATCAAAGACTCGGCATGTGCATTATCAATATGTACTAAAAATTGTGCGTCGGTGTGACGGTGTAGTAGTCACAGGACTACAGGCAATTCAGAATAATAATGATGACTGAACAAATATCTAATTTCCATGCTATAGACATGCGTCAGTGCCGGGCTCCTACTGGCGCAAGCTCTCCACAATGTATGAGGCGTACAGATCCCTGCACAGGGTCCAAAAGGTCCAAACATCATCAGTGCTTAACAATCTTAACTCAAACCAAGACAAACCCTAAACTAAATGGTAAGTTCATGAAGGCTCCAATACGACGAGCCAAAACTTCAATCGGGAACGTCAGCTCTGGATGTATTGACGTAAGTCATAATTGAACCAATTAACAACAAGCAGAACAATTAAGGACCGATTTGTGTTGACATACATTGAGTGCCCGATGGCGTCGATCGCGGCTTCATGGCCGAGGAACTCGTCCACTGCAACTGACTTGTTCTCGTTCTTCTTGTCTGTAACAATGGTTAAGTGCTAGTCAGTGAAGTGAATGTCCATATTAATATAACTAAAACAAACCCATTACAATGCACGATGTACGACAGCAGCATACACAAGGGAAAAAAAAAAAAAAAAAAAAAAAAAAAAAAAAAAAAACTACTTAAGCAAAATAAATTAGTGAGCAGGAGGTATGAAAGCATGAAAAATGACTTACAGTCCTCAAAAAACCGACGGATCTCAGCCAAACGGTGGGGAGGGAGTTCCTTGATGTCCTTGAAGTGCCTGTACTCGGGATCGTCAGCACAGACAGCGATGATCTTGTCGTCTTTCTCACCCTGGTCAATCATGGGCATGAGGCCAATAGCCCGGGCCCGAAGGAAGCATCCAGGGAGAACAGGCTCTTGCATGATGACGAGGACATCGATGGGATCCTCGTCTTCACAAAGCGTACGGGGGATGAAACCATAGTTGTGTGGATACACAACAGATGAGTATAGAACACGATCAACCTTGATCAAACCACTCTTCTTGTCGAGCTCATACTTCACTTTGCTTCCCTTGCCGATCTCGATAACCTGTTCAGCAAACACGCAAACCAATCTTAGAGATCAATTCCCAAAAAATCTTCTTATCCTGCTACTGGCTGGATGTAACCCATTATGTGAACCATTGCTAGATGGAGCACCCGCTTGACTAGCACAATGCTAACTAAATCACTGAATTGTCTTCAGTGCACACCGAAGTGCCATCTTCTAATCCATGCGTGCATGCATACAGTTCCATAATCAGTAGAGGGGGTCATATTACTCTATTTACAGAGCGAGGACAATCTTAAGAACGAGAACCCCTATCTCACATGAACTAAAACCACGCAAAGGCGCATAAAATTAAAAATAAAAACAGAGTATGCATTGAACGTAATTTTCGGTATGACTTACACAGTTGAAAATGGCTGGTGCCTCAGGACCTGAAGGACACATTGCAAGCAAAAAAATATGAGTTCACTCGCCCTTGGGTGAGTAAGCTTGTGTAAGAGGCCATCTAATCCCAACTAAATAAAACTCACGTCAAGTCGACAATGCAAATATCCAAGGAAAGGAAACAATCAACGAGCAAACTCACCAATTTCCAGATCGTGCCATGGGTGAGCAGCCACGGTACGACGCTCCATGCCGGAGAGAATGCGGGCGCTCAATGGAGAACTCCTGAAAGTGGGCTTCTTAGCTGGCGCAGTCTCATTAGACGTTGCAGTCCCGTTAGACGTCATACTTCTTAGTGATGAAATGCGAAATATTTACGCCTCTGACGCAAGTATAAGCAACGAGCCTTCAAATTGAAAAGCAACAAATAAGAGAAAACATCACAAAGTGGGTTTTCGTTTTCGAAACCCACGAAGTGATTCACACCACGCGAGACGACACATTAAAACCTGGCTGGCTTCACGACTTGGTAACTTTCAAAGCTACCGTGAACTTTGACTCACTGGTAGGAACAGTACCTAGCGCTGGGCCATTCAGGAACAGGCTATGCGAAGGAATATCTCAAAAGACGCGCACACGGAAAAACTCAAAATAAACAAAAGTTCCGAACAGTTTCAAAATACAAAAACTAGGAATACAAGAGTACCAGTCCGAATCAAATCTTAACTCGCATATACATTAGATTGACACTACAGGGACACAAATCTCCAGCATGATGCATTGCGACCCAAATGGATTAGAACGAATGCAACGAATCCTTGAAACAGCTACCACACATCTACTGGTCTAGCTCAACTACAAACTTCGCTAATTCTGAGAAGTAAAATCAACCGCATTTCCAAATGGATGGAAATACAACTCGCTCTTGGGCACTTCCCAATAATCAAGAAAAGGGTATCAACGATATAGGGTTCCCCAGCTTTACAAAAAAAAAAAAAAAAAAAAAAAAAAAAAGTGTAGACAGGAGCCCAATTACACTAAACACTGCTAAATAATACGATTCAATTTTCGTAACTACCCATGAGACGCCCTCACATGGGTGTCTGGAGGTCTTCCTGAAACCTCTATATTCGGAACACTTAAACATAACTATCAAGCACTAAAAATGCACCCAAAAGAGAGGGAAAAAATAATAAAATAAAAATAAAAATCGACGCGCAAACTTCAAACACTATAAGACAACCTTCGGATACAGTAACCTACAGAGGCTCTCATCTTTGGGCACAACAAAAAAAAAAAAAAAAAAAAAAAAAAAACCTGTTGACTCACAAAGAAGCCTCAGTTCAAGGACAACAAAAACACAACGGGGAACGTTACAGAAACTGCACACAACAACCACACCCAAGCCAGATCTGCGACTCTGAAAACAGCACAATGGCACCGAATCCCCATAGTAATCTCAAATCCAGCACCCCGATCTCAACACAGATCCATTCACTCACCTTGCTAGGCGCCGTCAATCTCCTCCCGAAATCCCTCCCAGAAAGAGCAGCACCACACTCTTGCTCTCTCTCTCTCTCTCTCTCGCTCTCTCTGTGTCTCCCGCAGGCTCTCCACTATCTCTCCCTCTCCAGCCAACACTTATGAACCCAGCCCTCAAGAGAAGAGGCCAGGCACCGCGCACCACGGTAGTCAAAGGCGCAAAAGACGCAAGCCCCACATCAGAGAACAAGCAGAGGAGACGCTTATAATCAAGCTTGTGGAGCACTAAATCAGCTCACCACCGAAATCAACTACAGAAACACGCCCGTGTTGAAGAAAGCCTTGCGGGCCTCGTGCCTCCTTCGGTGCTGCCCTCCGAAATGTACCTATTGCCTACAAGTAACTACCCCTCCGTAGATGTACACAAATCATAGAATCTCACGCCAGCTTGTTATCAGCCGTCGATGCGGCCCATCGATGGGTCGTACTGTTGGCGCACGTTGCAAGCGGATGATAATCATCCAATGAGAATGTTCGATGAATCGGGTAGATGGACTATGCTGTGTGCCCTAAAGCACAACCCACCCGCCTTAAAGTAGAAAAAAAGTCGAATACCGGGCTAGAAAGGTGAAGTCTCTATGTGACACGTGGCGGATGGCTGTTGGTTTCATGCTAGGGCGCGGGCATTGGGGTAGTAAGACGGACACAGGCTCCCCTTTCACCCCCACTTTCATTTGTGTTTGTGGCTGCCATGCTTTCCTTTTATGGGGCTTTTTCAATGGGTATGGGAAATGAAGGGGACCAAGGAAGACTCTGTGGTGCTCCCAGCTTCCCTATCCTTGCCTTGGAAGGGAAGGCATATTCTTTTGTGGAGGAGGGTTTATTCTTTTTGGAACCTCACATTCCAATGCGGATTTGCTCTCCTCTCCTCCTCCCCCATGACCATGCGCAATTCCAGCCCGGAAAACCTGTGGTGAGGTCTGATGACAGGCTCGGAATCAGCTCCCTCTCCTCCATCCCTTATGGCCAATCCCATCATGGAGGACACCACATGCATGGGAGGGGGCCCTATTGAACACCTTGGCATGGAAAAGGGCAATGAACATTTGAAATAATATTTGGATAATTGGTGTTGTGTGGGAGAGTGAGGAGTTCGTTTTGTGTTTGAGTGTTGTGAATTGTTGAATTGGTGTATGAAACAAGTTTTGTTGGACAAATAATTGATGCAATGTTTTTTCATGATTGGAGTGGCTTCAACTCATTGAAAGAATCTTTTGTATTGTTGTGATGCATTGCTGGGTTAAAAATATATATATATATATTCATGTAAAACCAATGTGTTTCTTTTACTGACTAGAAGGTGGAAATTTATGATTTGTGAATGTGAATAGATTTTACATTGTTGAATTCTAAGGTTGTTTGCAAGAATGTTTTACACATTCATTTTTAGATGAACATAATTTGATGTTAATTTGTTAAGTGGTACACTAAAATCAAAATTTGTAACACAGGTCACATGTCTGTGTTTAATCTTCCAACCACCAACTTCTGCTATCCTTGTCATAATATCTCTATTAAATTACAATCCTGTTTGGCATAGTGTTCCCATCAATCACAATGTTCCATTCAATCTCACATAATTTGATCTCCAACATTCAATTTGTTTCTATCAAAGTTGGAATGTGAACTGTTTCATAGGACATGATATGTAATCACCCAGTGTGTGTGTGTGTGTGTGTGTGTGTTTTCTTTTGTTTTCTTTTTCTTTTTCCATTTTTTCCATTTTAGCATGTGTACCAAATACTTTTGTTGACATTTTTCTAAACAATAAAGTTCCCAACCAAGCTAATCTAATTCTAGTTCAAGTTGGTGTTTGTGCACCCCATACTCTGCTGCTTTGATGTTCCATGAATCCTCTTTTGTTAATCAATTGCTTGGTTTCAGTAGGGCAATGGCAACAATGGGCTGAAATTTATTGAATCCAAAAAGTTAGCAAAAAGGAAAATAAATAAATAGTGATAAATGTAGAAGATAGATAGATAAATAAATAGAGAGATAATAGAAAAAGTGATGAGGTGATTGGGAGTCATACAATATAAAAGTTAAAAATTAAAAACAATAATCCCAATTGTGAGGTCATGATTGAATAACAAAGATGACGTGATGTGTGAACTTGAATAAATAAAATACAACTTCAGTAATGGATGGGATGCTAAAAAGAGAGCATAGTGTGTAGAGAAATTTGTGTTAGGAAAGCCTCTGATTTGGAGGCACTTGCTATGGTTGTGCCTTAGAGAGTTAATAATATTATGGCCCACTAATAAATGTAGCTAATATTTGTAACTAAAAATTAAGAACACAATTGCAAATATTAGATACATTATTGAGATGAATTTTTATAATGTGTTAATGTTGATTATAAAGTATATAAAATCTGATAAAATTAATTTGATTAATGAAAAAATGATATGAAATGAAGTTGAATGTTTAAACCAAATTTTGTTTTTATTTTTATTTTATTTCACACCATTAAATATTCATGATGCTAATCTAATCTTTAGTTTATCTTAATTTTCAACAAGCTTACAACATGTGCTATCTCACAGTTAAATCAGAGTAAACATTGTCCAAAGTCTTTCATTTTAGTGAAATTAAACTGATTTGTTGTAAAATTATGTAAAAAGGTTTAAGTATCAATGTTGTTTTGAATTCTACCTACCAGAAGTAATCTCACCTACTCTACAAGCCTAAAAGCTTTTAAACAATTAGCATAATTAATGCACTCTCTCTAAGCATAGAACTTACATTACTTTTTTTTGTAATGTGTTGGTTTTATTTTACAGTGTAAAATGTATCATGAAAGCCACACACTTCATATCAAATAAACAAAGTCATTTATATTTTTTCAAGTTGATTCTCTTAAGTAAAAAAAATGATTATCACCTGCTTTTAATTGTTGATATCATATTTTAATTTTGAATTTAATTGTTTTTGCATCTTTTTGTATTGGAAAGAGGCGTGTATATTTTAGTTGTTTAAAAGGTATCAATATAATTTGATGTAAAATTGATATAATTTTTTTGTTTTCATAATGATCCACAATTATGGGAACCTTGATTTATAAATTTTTTATAATGTTGCAGTGAAATAATTGAAAAATGTTTATTTTCAAAATGACATACATGTTTTATGTATGATTGGTTATTAGTAAGGTATTTCAAATAAAAAATGTGAAAGTATAATTCAATAATAACAAATCACAACTATGAGTTTTTTTGCATAATGACTTGTATTATTTATCTAGATGTAAATAAATAAAAATTTAAGTGATTGTAAAATATGTCATTCAATCAAAAACATCTTTTGACTACACAATTCTTTTACATATTTGTCTTTTAAAAATGCACTTTAAAATGTCATGATGTGCACTCAAAAAGAAAATAACAGGTGAATATTTACACTTAAAAAAGAAAATAACAGGTGAATATTTACACTTAAAAAAGAATGTGGTTATTTGGTCAAATTTAATGATAATACATGGAGTTTTAATTTTTATATGCATGTTTTTATAAATTCTGCATTATTTTAAAATTTGAAAAATCTAAAAGACAACATAAAATCATTAATACTCAAAATTCAAAAATTAACCTTAAATCATTTCATGATGTATTTTTGTATTTTTAAAATCTTAAATAAGTCAATGCACAACTTCTTTTTTTTAATTTACTTCTTTTTTACAAAATATTAATGCCAAATCAAAATATACAGAAAATATCATGTCTTATTCTATGGAATATCTGAATTGCCACATTATTATGTGTACATGTTTGTGTGTGTGTATGTATATATATATATATATATATATATATTCTCCATGTTGCTAGTGGTGCGTTGAACTTATACCGTCCCCAATTCATGAATTCAAAAATCAAATTTTGAATGTTGAAAAGGGATCCTCTAATTATTTGATCTTTATTATTTATTAATTTATTTTAATGCTACCTTCTTCTTATTTTGCTCTGCAATGCAACTCACGCATTTGCCATGTCAAATATCTCAGGCTACTAATTTTTCTGTATAACTTTCTTTTCTCTTTGTAATATGTTTTGTTCTTCATTAAATGGCCAAGTCTCATTTTGTTTAGGTACAGCTACTCCATCCTCTGTTAATAATTCATTGCATTTTCCAAATAATGTACAACCGTCTCGCTTTTTATGATTTAAGATCACCAAAAATTTATTCACTGGTCCAATTTTGTTCTCCAATGCCCTTTAATATTTTATTTTAAAACCAAATTTTAAAAAATACTGTATTTTAATTTCAAATATAGTAATAAATAATTATAAAAATATTCTAGAGAAATGGCCAAATGGGATTTACAAAGAAGAAATGCACTTTCACTTACTTTCTAAATTAGAATGGAACTTACTTATTTCAAGGTTGCAGTTCATCAACAAGGAGGGTTTCTCACTCACATCCATCCATCTATCACATTCTCATCCACATCCATCCGTCCAATTATCGTCATTTTTCATCCATCCAGAGTCGAGACGGCGTTGTGCCGAGCAGTCGCGGATCCAGAGCGCAGCGTCGAGGACGATGAGGGCGGAGGAATCACATGCGAGGCAGCTCCCCGCGAGACCTCAGTTTCGATGCACGCGACCTCGCATGCAATTCAATTCAATTCTTCTTCGATCAAATTCCAACAGGATCGTGCATCCCACGGGATTGTCGCCACTACCAGTGATCTTGGCTCTGACGCGACTCAACGCTTGTACTGTCTTGCTTAATTAGGTTTTCAGGGTGAGTGAATCCAGAGTGTCGTTGCGTGACGGAAGGATTCAGCTCGTCTGATTCACGAGAGGGCACTAGTTTGTGCGGAATTTGCAAGGGACCAAGTGCTGGTGGCTTTGGATCATGGCTTTCAGGGAACTGGTCTTCAGCAGGTATTTCACTTTGCTGCAGATTCTGTGTGGAGAAGTGCTGGGTGTTTGCGTTGGATGTATGTCGACCTGGAGGACGTGGTCTCGCTGCTACCGCTTGTTGGTTTCTTAATGTTGCCATCGGGATTTTTGGGACATGGTCTTTTTGTGAAGGCAGCCTTCACAGAGAGACCGCCCAAGTTCTCTGTCTTTTCGGAAACAAGCTTGTTTTCGTTGATCATGAAGAATGGGGTTATTGCCTGTAGTACTTTGGGAGTTGGTCTGTTGGTCAGCAAATTGCTTTGAAATTAAAGTTTGGTTATTATCATGGCGTTCGTGCTTGCCTTTACGAAGCCAATGGATGCAAATGAAACTGGTTACTGCGTACTTGACGGTAAGTTGATGCTTTCGAAGTGTAGCGTTTAAAGTTAGACTTAATTCCACATTCACTTGTGTTGACTATTGGAAATATGTCGTCGTTTCAGATCGCTGGAGGATGGAGACCAAGAATCTTGACGAGTACCTTGAAACCAAGACAGAACGATTGTTGTGAAAGTCTGATACTTAATCCCCCCATTGCTGCTGAAGTATGGCAACAGACACAAATAATAGCAGCGAGAACCTGTACCATGAGAGACAGCACTTCCAGTTCTGCTTGCTGCACTGCCTCAATAATCTTCTCCAGGTCTTTTACGGGCTCTGTCCGCTTTTCTCTAACCTCTTATGCTCCGATTCTTGCAATTTGATAAAATTTGAGGACTGGATTTCTCTGCAAGGTTCAGCAATGATAAGGTTCAAGACTGAGGCGGATTAGATGCGAAACATTTCAATTGATCATTTGCCTCCTAACAAGATGTTCGTGTTGAATTGTTGTGGATATGAGTTCATGGTCCTGGCATATAACATATTTTTATCCTTAAGCAACTGTCAAGTACGCTGTTGAAGCAAAAGGTTTAGTTTGTCTATCCTTCAAATGCCTTTGATTCCTTGCTCACTCCTCGTGTTCTGTTCAGGGCGAGAACTCTTTTAGCAGAAATGAGCTCGACTCAATTGCGGATGGTTTACCTACTGATCTCGAAGGACCCAACGTGCCAAACCCACTCTCTCTAATATTCAAGCCACACAGAAACGCTATTACAGGAAACTATGATGCAAACGTGTTGGTCTCTGCACTTAATTCTAGAAACAAGGAGGTTGTTTGGTTCGATCGGCGCAATGGAGTTGAGACCTTACTCACAGAAATCGCAGATTATGGCGACAGAATACTGGGCATGATAGTGAATATTTCAACTAGAAAATGGCTAGGGATGCGGCAGGCCAGGCACTGGGTTGCGATTCGGAAGCTGCAAGGCGTGTGGTATAACTTAGACAGTGATCATGCTACCCCAGTTTGTTTTGTGAATGGAGAAGACGGCTTGAGGGATTATTTTAACTCCGTAATCTCCAGTGATGGTGTGGTTCTCTTTGTACTGAATGGTGTGAGCACTCTATCCAAAGGGAGTTGCTGACGAGTAATTTGTCACTCTCGACTCCACAGATATCTCTTTTTGTTGAGGTTGATTGCCAAGCCAAGCTTAATATTTCTTGAAGCATGTGTGGATTCCAGAGACAGATGGTTGTCTACTTTTCTGGTGAAACAAACCATGGGACAAACTCTTTGATTCTTTGTGAAGTAACTCGTCCTGGTGGGTATCTACAAGCTCGCCTGTTTCTTCATCCCAGCACAGTATAGTTGAACTCAGTACGCTGGGACTCCGGAGACGAGAGTCAAAGCATTGCGAAAGCAAAGATGAGCTTGGCATGTGAAAAGAATTGCAGAAAATTACTTCTAAAAAGAAGAGGAAATTAAGTTTTCTAAAAACCTTTAGTATTGTGTTTTAAATTTTTTGAGAGCAACATTCAATTACAAATTAGTACACTGGTTGTTCTTGAACCTAGCTTTGACTTTGAATTATGAAAATTGTGAAAATTTATTGGTAGTTTATTGGATCAAGTGTATTCTTTGGGTAGTTTTACCTTGTCTATTCACTTTTTTTGGAGTTTGTTGTTGCTTTTACAAAGCATTGTGGAAAATAATCATGTAATTGAAGATTATATGAAGAGTGATGGATATAAACAAATTGCGACTCTTTATATGTAAAATTATGTACTAAGAATCTCAAATTTTAGCACTTTAGAGGAATTTTAATCATTAATTTCAAATCCATTTTAATATATTTTTATATTCTATTATTGTTGTTATTATTATATGTTTTTGGTTTTGATTGCAAGTTGTAACCTATAAGAACTTAGAGTTTTTAATTTAAAATAAGTATCAAAATCAAAAGAATTATTATTAAAATTATGGAGAATATTTGACCAAATAAGGAGAATATTTGATGAATATAAGTATATATAGTAAGTGGTTGATTGGACTTAAATTGCATTAGATTTTTTTCATTAAATCAAAACGCAAAGAGAATAAGTAAAACTAATTTTGCTATGATTTGAATCTTGAATGTGTATTTTAAAATTTATACATATATATAAATATTTTATAATATAATATTTTTTAAAATGATAAAAAATTTATAAATAGAATTTATATTTTTATATTTTTATATTTAAAAAAAGTAAAAAACTAATAATTTTATTTAGGTTTAATAAAATTAAATCATACTTTTTGCAAGCTTAGGGCTTACAAAAAATTAAGCAATATTTTTTCTAATTTAATAGAAAAAAAATTATTATTATTATTATTATTTTGATTTTTTGTATTAAATTATAAAGTTGGACTTTAATTGAGGTCATTATTTTTAGATATAAATTTTTTATAACTTTTTTTTATATTATTCTACACTTTTTATTTACTACTTTTTACATGTATTGTTTCATGCCTAGCTTTTACAGAACTTTTCTTTAAAATATTTATAATTTTCACATTTTAGTCACCATCCATTTGCATCATTCTTGGTACTTCTTTTTTAATGTCACATCAATTGCCTTATTCTTAATATTATTTACTTTGATTTAGAATTGCCATTTCATGTCATAGTTTGAAATAGTCATTGTAACCTAATCCCTTTATTGATTTCAAAAAATTTCATTCCATTGAACTTATGTTGTGATATAAAATCATTTGACTTTTTTCTATATATATTATGTTTAATGAACTTTACAAATTTTAGAAATCTTGTCACATTGATGTTTGCAACCATGAATAAAGTCTTTAAAATTCAATTTTTTAATGCCACTAAAGTATCCACATCTTTAAATATCTCTGCACAGCTTAATTGCCACAAAACTCAAACACAACTTTTCTGCTTTAATGTGAAAATTATATAAAAATACTTAATAACCTTCTAAATTATTCTTTTAATACATCTATTTAAAAAATTCTCCATATATTCTTTTCAACCACCCATAGAAGAAATAAAAAGTGCTAGTTTTCAAGCCCAAAATATCTCTAAATTGCTATTGCATTCAAGCAGAAAACATTTACAAAGATGTTAGCGGGAAAAGTCAATGTTTAAGATTGTTAAATCTCGCAATAATAGTAACTATTATAAGGTATGATGAAGTAGCAAGAGATGCCAATCTTACGACACTTTTCCTCATCTACCCTATGGACTTGAATCCTCCATATATATATATATATATATATAAAATAAACATCCACTTTTTCTATAGGCTCCGGAAGCAGCTTTGGTTTGCAACCGACCACATTTTTATGAAGGTTCAGTCCATCTAAAATCTCGATTGATGTCGCCATGGTAGGGTGGATTCCAACATGGCGGCTCCATATTGCAAGACATGCACTGCACAGTTGAAGACTTTTCAAGCCTTAATCTGACCTCACAGTGGATTGGTGGCAGGAGCATCTAAATCTGGGGGACCGAAAGTCGGGTTTGGTAAGCGCTGAAAAGGATTTTGGAACTGTGAACCTAGAAAGTGGATTTCATTAGCTTTTTTGCACAACAATTATGTTCGTTGCTTTGTGATGCGGGTGAACTAGGGTCTGCCAGAAAGGCATACATTCAGGCTCCAGGGGGAGGGACATGGGTCTACAATAGTGGAGGCCATTGTGACGTGGATATTGCGTCTTGTATTGACGAGAACAAAAATTTTCATAGCTTAGGGTGTGAAGTGGTTTTGCTAGATGTTCTAGCTTAGAAAATGGCAGTTCTTTTCAACCTAGCAAGACTTCATGAGCAGCTACTCGAAACTGGCTTGGCTCCAAGTATTTTCAAATGAGCAACAACAATAAGTATAATACCGGTTTGTCCATTTATGATTCTGATTGTGGGGATACATTCTCCGGCTTGGAGCTTTGTCTTGGATCGAAGCCACATCAGCACAAGTTTAGAAATAGTGAACAAGGGACTCGGCGCGAGTGACATGAATGTGGAAGCCTGGTCTCTGCCATGGAATGTAGAAGTGGTAATAGACGATTGCTGCAAGAAAGGATACATTTGAAAGTATTTCTAAGGTCAAAAAATGGCAGAGACAACTGTTGGAGGTTACTCATATGCAAAAAAAGCACGAGATTTTTTTCAGAAAGTGCTAGCATTGGAACCCAATAACATTTATGCTGCTAATTGTATGGAGATTATCCTGGCAGAGAAAGAGTTGTTTGATATGTCTAAAGAGATCTTCATTCCGAAGCTAGTGTTCACATGTGTTACCCGGCATCTCAACGCAGCAGGCTTGAAGAAATTTGGAGATCTGAAACTGCAAAAGAGGATATCGAATCGCCGATGTCGCATGACGAAGAATAGGTACAGGAGTTACAACGGAAGGACAATAAGGACAAAGAAGAATATTGGGTTTGTATAAGATAATGGCTTTGCGACTAGCCCTCACCATTGACTGAAGTCGCCACCCCCGTCGCACTGCTAACCTGCAAACTGCAATCTGCAGCACTCTTCGACGATCTTTTGTAGAATCCGGTTGGAGTATCAAGTTTGCGATAGCTTCCGGCAAGATGGTGGATCGAAACGTGAGCTCCAGGTAAAAGTAAGGAAGCCCATGACTTCCATGTGCGGGGTGAGCCTCCGCTGCTTGAAGTCAGGTCAAGCATCTTGCCACTCGGTGGGGGCTGAAGTTCGTTTTTCGATTGTTGAACCTCGAGCATTTTGTGCGGTGGTTCATTCTGCATTACCAAGGAGGCTTGAAGATAACGCACAGCTGCTTGAGGAACATTTTTATCTTCTCAACATTGGGGGGGGGGGGGGGGGGGAGCATGGCCCTGGTGGTGCTCTTTCTTCTGCATGTGATTGAAGACTCCGTGTCGATCATCGCGTCATTCACTCACAATGACTGATGGAGAATGTATGCCAAATGGTTGAATAATTGAGTCGATCTAGGTTTGTTGATGTTTGTTTGAGACCCAAGCATTCGAGTACACTTTTGTTGGTTTCAACCCACTGTAATGTTTTGATCTCGCCACTGAATTGCGTGTGCAATGTGCCGGCAAGAGGTTGTTGAGAAATTAATTTTCTTAGCCTCAGCCCTAAAAGTGGTGAATTTTACTCAAGAGAGTGTAGATCTATATGAATCCATCCCTCTGGTGTTCACGGTTGTCATGCTAATCTTCCCCAAAGCTCCTCAAGCGGTTCCAATCAAGCCCATCTCCAAGGACTGATGTGAAATCAGTTCAATTGAGTTTGAAGCACCCCAAGGTCTTCAACAGCCACTTCTACTGGAGGCTGATGGATCGAATGTGCAAAGGTCATATTCACCTTCAATGATCTGTTGTGTCGAAGAAGATGGCTCCCAGGGTAGACTCCATTTTCTGTGGACTTGAGACTGATTCAACCGCAATCAACAGTCTAGGACAGGTTGGTGACGCGCAGCGGTACCACAACGTTCACACGATGAATGTACTTCCGATCTTAAGATCTCTCTACAACATGTAAAGGGAAGCGGTTCCACCATTCTTGATTCACAATGTGCTCGTTTCTTGCTTCAGAATTCTCCGAATGAATCAATGGTTGTGGCTTAGAGGACCGTTTTGCTAGCTTTAGCAACACCCATGTGTGCACCTCACGCTTGCGTCTGCACTACCCGATGCAATCTCCGCTGACTCGGCGCTGCTGGATTCACGCTGCAGGATTCGCCTCTCAATCATGGTGTCAAAGGCATGTGAGCTTTTTGGTCTCAAGAATTTCGGCATGATCGACAGTTTTCCGACAACTTCCAGTCCTCTGGATTCCTTGGACGACACAGAAGCTACCAAAGACTCAAGAGGCAGCTATTATTTCGGACAGGGTCTCTATATCATGGCAGCAGTAGAGACCGGTGGAGGCATTCATGACCACTGTGTTGACTTGTGAAATTAGACTTGTCCACTGCTCTGCGGTGGAAATCTCCACATCCCTCTGCATCTGCCGCGAGTCCACCAGAATGAGTATGTCAGTAAAGAAAGTTGCTTACACTGAACATATTCGTACAAATTCTTGATGATGAATGTGTGAGACATTAATAGAATGTTTAGAACGCGTTTAAATGAAGAAACTGGGTTCATACAGAGGCTCCTGTGGATCTTAATGGAATATGCTGAACCATCGCTAGCAGAAGTCATGACAATGATGACCATGTCAACAACTGTGAATTCAACAATGAAGTTTCACGGACTTGCCACAACAACCATTGATGCACTAATGCATGATATCATGCTTGCTGAATCTAACGGGCGTTGACACAGACATGGGTCGTTGCTGTTGGAGTAAATGCGGAAAATGTTGGCATGAGCACAACACTGTTGACTGCAATCGAAGAGCTGAACTGAATTGAATGAAATATATAACGACTTTCTTTTCATTCTCAAAAAATACCAAGCATTGACAGGACCCATGTCATGGATGCTCAAAAACGCTTTGTACCGAAAATTGTGCTTTTCACCATTACAGATTAAACGTGGTGTTTACAAAAAATCATCATAATAATGATACTAATACTACTAGATTTGAGAGAATGGTATAGATCTGTGGGATAAGAATCCCATGCAGAGATACCGACAGACAGCAAACGTCTGTTTAGAGACCAAAACTTTTCTAGGCTTGGAAAACCTGATCCTGACCGCTCCCATGCGATGCCACTGATCAATAACAACTCGGCCTTTGCATTGATGGGTCGGAAAATGGGGGCGTCACCGAAGGCAAAAGAATGAGCTAACTCCCATAACCTGCAGCACCCTCCTCGCCATCTTCTTCTGGAATCTTAATCTTTTCAAGGATTCATGGAGTTAGATATCGGAGGGTCGGCGAGGGGTTTTTTAACTTAGTTATGGATTTCGATGATGGTGGACTGTGACATTACTGAGGCTGTGTCCATATCATGTGTTTCGGGAGCTGTCTGAATCGCTGTCGCTGGTATCCGCAGATCGGTCCTTCTTCTCGCCGTTGTCGTCGTGATCGTGGTCTTCCTCATAGTACGAACTGCGCCTCTTTCGGAAGTCCCTCTCGGCCGCTCGGGCTTCCTCGCGCTCGGTGAAGGTGTTAAGACTCTCCACTAACGCGGCTGGTGCGAAAACTGCAGTGCCTTTGTTTTCTTCAGCGTCAATGCAGTAGGACAGGAGGACTGTGTCCACAGCGATTTCCGCGACTGCGAAGAAGAGAGATGTGGTAGTGTATGCGAATCCCCAGCAGAACTGCCAAGACAACAAACGCACCGTTTTCATGTCAGCAGTTGAGAATGACTCTCTCTCTCTCTCTCTCTCTCTCTCTCACACACACACTAGTTCTGTTATAAATTTCGCAGTAACTATGAGAGTTTAGGTCTTTGGGGGAGTAGGAGAAACTCACCAGCACTGGGAAAAGCGGCGATGACACCCGGTTTAGACTAGACTTGTATCGGTGTGTGTCGAGCATGGAGAACGCGAAGAGTGCACATGCTAAGCTGACGCACAGCTTACACAGTAAGATTATGAGATCGCTGATTATGAACACATTGCCCACTTTAGATGGGTTGTTCGTTACCAGCGACGTAGCTCTTTCGGAGGCATTGCAGAACTTCTTTCCTGACACTGCAGTCTACCAATTTGCAAACGTATCAGTCTCCAAATATTCAGAAGAACTGTCACTTTGTCTTGTGCAATAAACCTCAACTAGGTATATTATACAATGAGATGTAAGCTTACCACTATGTAAGCGTTCCGGTTGATGTGAGTTAGCGTCGTGTCAAGGCAGCCAAGGCAGCATGTACCAGGCTTTCCATGCGTGGAAATGACTGTTCCATTGGGCATGGTCATCTCGGCAGATCTTAGCCTCGACCTCAACGTTTGAAGAACAAATTGAGCGAATTCGACAGGGGGGACTACTAGTGATCCAAGTGCCATTGTCCCGAGGTTGAATTTTGTCACATGTTTCCCTGTGGAAATCACAGGTAGCCATCCCATGCCCTTCCAGCTAGTTCCCTCGCCTCCGTTCCATAGCTGCCACAGTTTGACATATCTTAAGTTACATGTGCGAGCACCAGGAAGGACTGATTGGGAAAAGTAGAATTACTTTACTTGTTCGAGGATAGGCCGGGAGACTTACCGCAGTTTCTCCTTTCGCCCAGTAGTAGGAAGCGATGGCGCCAGCGACAGTTGTGAGGGTGCTTGCTAATACGAACTGGGTGATCCAATAGAGGCTGAAGAAGTGGAATAAAATTGCCCAGATTATGTGTTTCCTGGGCTGGAACTTGAATCCACAGCACAACCTTGTGGGTTTGACTTCCCCTGCGCTGAAGAGGTACATCGTCGCAGCTACCCAGTATATTAGGAAGATAGCCAGGATGCAGAAGGGGATGAGAGGATAGATGAGGAGACTGGGAATCGCGACCACGGATTGCAAGGACACCTGCAATGTATCGAATGAGGACAGTACGGAAGTCCATCGAGGATTAGTTTTAAGGCCTTGGTATCATTTCCTGACACTGCAGTCTACCAATGTGCAAACGCATTTGTTTGACGAGATAGAAATCATTTCATTTGAATTAGTGCAGATGGTAAGATCTGCTCACCTTCATGATTGATAGGGCGGCAGAAATGCGGTGAAGAAGAGCAACGGTCACGAGGACAGTCAAAATAAGAGCAAATGTGACGAATACAGCGACTATTTTTAAGTGGCTTCGTTCCTGACAAATTGAAACAATCCACGAAAGTAAGGCCCCTCAAATGACGACAATTATCTGGACACTATTCAGTAAATGACAGTATTCCTGCGAAGCTTTTACTGTTTCTACTATTTTTTGGTAGAGTTGAAGAGTGCGACTTACGCTTGAGGAGACCCAATTGTCAGAATCAGAGGATTTGAACCCAATAACAGCATTCACAGCATCAGCTCCTATCCAGCCCACTGCAGACAAGATCAAGGGTAGACTATGAGCACTCGATGAGTGCTTACATGCCAGTAACGACTTGTTAGACATGACTGAACAAATGGAAACTGAATTCGGCAATTCTCATAAATTGGTTACCTCTACAAGGTATTAAGGGATCGCAATCACGGATGTACCTTTGATGTAAAAGTACAGAGTGACGAGTAGAGCCAGTACATTAAGAAGTGCTAAAGAGATCCACACTGTTGGACGGAGGAAGTAGCAGAGGAGGATAAGCCATAGCACGGAGAGAACAAGAGGGACGAATCCTCCAAATAAAAGTAGCACAGGCCACGATCTTCCCAAGTCTGCAATATATCGCTGCAGCATTCAAGCACGTACTTGTGAGCGCAATCCATTAACACTACTTGCAGAGCCAAGATATATTGCTCACACCAGAGCTGAAGCATGGCAGACAGTTAACTATATCTCATGTTTTTGTCGATCAATTAGAGCTCCTCTGGTAGTGTCTGGGTGCAATCAAATTAGCCAAGATGTACTGCCATAAATGTTCAGGAAATGCTCAGTTACCTTCAGGGTAGCTATCGAAGTGGTCAATACACGATCGACCGCTTTAACAATGGGAGGTCCAGAGGAAACTGCGGACCCATTGAGACTCGTCCACAGCTGCATTGTGTGATTCAATGGAAAGGGCTCCAGCTGACACCTCCAAAATACTGCTCAGAAACCCAGAAATTCAAGACGTTAACCCCGCGATTTCTAAAGTACAACGACATTCGCCATCAATATCACTAATAATACACTTCACGCCAGGTTTCATATTGCAGTTATACCATTACTACTTGGAAACAGAACAGGATAGCAGGGCCCTTCAAGCTTCATGGAAGACGCCTGTTGGTCGGGTGTCAACAAATCGAAGTAATTATAACTTCGATACGCCCATTGCGCTATCGAGATATTTCGCATTGATCCCTCCGGATAGTCACAGACCCAACGCAAGGTAGTAGCATTTCCGACTACTGGACAATCCCTGACACAGATGCCTCTAGCATTAGTTAGCCGGAATGGTGTGGCCTTCTCGCCTGCTAGGAACAACTGGGAAGGATTCACCCAGTAAAGTACTCCAAGTCCTTCCAGAGATCCTGGCGTTGCCTTCTTATCGCCGCAGACATTGCCTTTGTAGTCTAATCCGTGCACGAGTCTGCATGAGAAGCGGTGACGATTAAAGAGACATCATCGCCTTCACCAAAGAATAACCGCAAGAATATCGAAGACACGTGAAGACCACAACTCACCTGCGAGGATTCCCTTTGTTGAACCCGAAGCTAGTCTCCACGATGAAACCAATGCAGAAAACGAGAAACACGGCCAGGAAAGCAAGGTCTTGACATGTGTGAACTCTTCTGATTCCTGGCTTGCGGCGAGCTCCTCCAGCTTCGTTGTCTGGCACTGTAGAAGCAGCCGGAGGATAAAGAGGTGTGGAGTTTGGAGCCTCTCCTCTCGGAGTCTCATTTCTGCATTCGTCCTGACCGTCAACCATTCTTAAAGGCGGTAGCAACTACCTTGCAATGTAAATCTCCTCAATTCGCCACACAAATCCTGCAACATGCAGTCATAGATTTACAGACCAAGGAAAGCAACGCAAAACGTGAAGCAATCCGCTCGTGGCAACATGACAATCGCCACCGCAGCCGTAGCAACACTGGGCAGGAGCATCTATCACAGTACAGCAAAATTGAACCGACATCAAACGTCTCATGTTAAAAAAACGTCATGTCCCGACTACAGTGACAGTGCAGGATCAGTCAGGGTACCTCAGATTTCGGTTTTTTACGCTGCGTCCAGCAACCTCCGTCAATTGCCCTCCAACTGCAAACTGCCGCGAACCTCTTCCAGAACAGGGCTCACAAAACGAGAAAACCACAAAGCACCGCTTGAGTAAACTAGTTTATGTAATAGGACGAATACACACTGCTCAGACTCTCTCTACTCCACCGCACACTTGCAATGACAGTAGAAATCTGACCCCACGAAAGAAGGCCAGGGTAACCGAGTCCTCAAGCTGGGGAGAAATAAGGCGACGTGAGATGGAGAGGACACAGTAAGAGCAGCCATGAAGACTATGATTGATGGCGGGAACCTAGACGTCGTCTCACACACTTCAAGGACAATCCAAATTACGCAACAATTGGCAAATCTCTGGAGTAATGGTACGCCCAGAGTGGATCACAATTTTTTTCCCCATGTAGGCGTAGAGAGTAGGCTGCTGCGTCTGCGGGGCCTGGATTCTAGGCTGCGCGGTCCCGGCGACTACGCATCCAACGGTCAATGCAGCGCGCGCGTGCGATTACGACAGTATCTGTACTCACAAGCACCATGAAGTCCCCGTCCACCAGTCAGAATTTCAAATCGTCCTACCATCTTGGGGTTAACTCTCCGCTTCGCCTCCACCCAGCGACCGAGCGCCGCCCCCACTCGGACAATCACCAGGCCCAACTCCGTCCCGTGGACGCGATCCTCGTCCATTGGTCCTAGAATCCAACAAAGATTTGGACCAAAGTCTCGATCTGCGGCCGTCCGGAGGGGATCATAAACTCGCGCGGAACGGGCATTAGAATACTTTACTACCCTCCATTAAACTATTCCAGCCTTAGCAACTGAGCTCCAAAGTGTCTTCACAACACCTGATCGATGTGTGTGCATCCTCGGCGCAGTCGCCCGCTTTCATCAATAAGTCCCCCCATTTGAATGCGCCGTCAACATGAATCTAGAAACCGGCGGTTACCGCTGCCTAAGGGACAGCTGACTGGGTAAAGCCAGTTCGCCTTCCTTCGACGTATTGAACAAGCGGAAGCCTATCGCGACGCCATTACACTGCGGATCAGCCACCAGGTGGCCGTTACCTGGTGGTTTTCGATTCTCAGGATTTACGGCAAAGAGTTGAAGGGTTGTCCGAGCTGGCAAATGATTGTGGTACGCAGTGCAAGTTGAAAGCATGGAGATGGTCCTGCTCCTCCTGCTCTTCCTCCTCCTTTTCCTCATCCTCTTCCTCTTGTCGCTGGTACACATGCAGCGTGGGATTGTCGAGCAGTACGCGAAGATCGCCGCCCCTGAGGCCACAGGATCCAATCTGTAGCATCGCCTTCAATACAGACAGAGACTGCGACCTCCACCCCAATCGCAATTGGAGCTCCAGCGCAAGCTCAAGGCGGGCGAGATCGCAAGGAAGACGGACTGACAATCTCCACGGCACTGCTCGATTCTACGGCTCTTTGGCACACCGCCTCACCGCCGATCTTTCCCTTCGTGGACCTTCAATTTTCGAATTCTGGTCTACCCTGTTGTCAAATACTGCGTGACAACTTCTCGTCACATACACACGCTCACTCAAACGTGTATATATACACACACACACATACACGCTCTCACTCACACACACACACACGTGTATATTTAAATAAAAAAATAACTAAATAACACTTATTTTGTATCCACACAACCACACACCTGTTTTGATTGGAAAAATTATATAATTAAGAAATGAGTATGGGTTTGTGTGGATTGTACAACTCCAATTCCAAGGCACGTCTTAAACATCGATTGGGAGAGACTAAAAGAAAAAACACACACAAAAACACAAATTAGAAAGAAGAAAAAAGACCAGTCAGAAACTCTCCTTCATTCTCAACAGTTGTGCTAGGGCTGGCGTCAGATTTAGGGCACCCACTAAGATGTTCAAACGTACTACCCACGCTGCTGTGCAATTCTTGCTGTGTGGAGTTTGGGGCAGTGGATGAATTCCGTTCTGTTCATTAACTGAGAACGCTTTCATCTTTTTGGCGTATTGGTTTGGTTTTTGCAAGTGTTGATAGTATTAATAAATGCTCAGACTGTGTAATTTAAAAAAATAATTTAAAGCATAGTTTTGATTGCAATAGTACACAGCTTGTATATCAAAAACTTATATATATATATATATATATATATATTTATATATGTGTGTGTGTGTGTGTGTGTGTGTGTGTGTATGGATATGTTTTAATAAAAGTGAAATATATGATTAACTTATTAATCATGTATTAACATACTTCAATAATCATGTTTATTATTTTTTTACTTGTAACAACAAATCAAATCCAAGATAAATTGAAATATACTCAAAACTTTCTTTAAGACAAATAATTTGTACATCATACACATTAGTATGGTTGTGATACTTGTAAATATATTTGTATATTTATTTTCAATGTTATAAAACATATAAAAAAAACATATGACAATTGACGTCCATCCAAAAATTAAAATAATTAGTGATAAATCATTTGCATTGTGACAGTTACACAACATACAGACTGTAACTAAAATTGTAACTTATTAAAATTAATCTTTATATAATTCTGCAGTTAATGTTGTTATGCAAATTCATATGAAATTGTTTTAAATTATTTAAAAGTTTACACATTTAAGATAATGATTGATAGTGTTTCCATCTAAATTTTAATTTCAGTAGATTCTCATTTTTTTTTCCTTGTAATAGTTTAACTTAATATGTTTCTAGGATGTTCAACTGATCAACTATGTAATAATCTGAATTCCACCATAAATTTAAATAAATAAAGCTCCATGCAATTATAATAAAATCAAAATCATCTCAATTTGATGTATTAGCACAAAAATAAATAATCATGATTTTATAAAATTGCATAACTAACTATAATTATGCAATGATTGCAATTGAAATGTCTTATATTTTAATGTAAAAATTTTAAAAATGCTTATATTTTAATTTCATGAGATGGTACAATAATAAAAATAATAAAAATAATCTTCTAAAATGTATATATTACTTGATCCATATATATATAGACACACACATATATATATATATATATATATATATATAGACACACACATATACATATATTTTTTAGAATACATTTAATTGATATTTAATTATATTTATAATTTTAATTTAATGGGAATATTAAATCAACCCAAGTAAATCTTAAATTGACCCACCTTTGTTCCTACCTTCTTGTAACATGCCATATATTCCTCACCAATCCCTCAATTTTGCATCTTTGGGGTTCCTTTCCTCATTCACAATTGTTTCTTTCTTGCCTAATGCATGCACAATGAGTGGCCAAATTAATTGAGATTTTTTGCTTTTTTTGTTGTTTGATTGAGGAGAGTGAAATGTTAAAGTGGAGTGAATGGGGAGGGTGGTCATGACAGTAAGAACAAAGGTGGGTCGATTTAAGATTTACTTAAGTTAATTTAATATTCCCCTAATTTGAATACCCTTATAATACAAAAATAACTATGGATTTTTGTATTAATAGTTCACTGCAAACAATAACATGTGTTAAAATCATCAATGAATAAATCATTTATCTATAAGACAGAAACAAGTGTGTATCAAAATGCATTTGAATATGTATGTATGTAGTTAATTTACTATTTACAACCTTTATAATAGTTTTTATTATGAGCTTTAAAATTGGTGGTAATATAAACTTTTTTTTTTTTAATTCAATCAATGTCTCATTCAATGTTGAAGTAATTTTATTTAAATTAAAATTAATTACTGATTGTGATTGTAGCTTTTTTATAATTTTATTAGTGAATTATTTTATATATTTGTATGATAAAATTTCAAATACAATATATAAAATAAAATATATTGAAGTTTTCTTAAAATATTTACAAAGTTCACCACTTTTTAAAACTCTTATTATTTAAAATTATAATTGCTATTTTTTTTAATTTATGCATTTTCATATTGGAATACATCTTTTTTTATATTTTAATTGAGATTTAACACTAAGATTAAATATTTCTTTCAACACTCTTATATGTAGATATATATAAACATTTATTGAATCTTAGTGTAAAGTTCTTTTATATAATCTTTTGCAGTCCTGCACTCTTTTCAAAACTGAATATATCTGAAAACATCACCAATAAAGTTTTTAAAATATTTGTCATTTAAACACATTCCAAACATCTCCAACACATTTGATATGAAAACTATGCATAAGTAAACTCAAACTTTATATATACACAACTCAGACTTTACACAAACAGAAATTCAGACTCATAACGTGTGAGCAAGTTTCCTGAGAGAATTCGCCTGGGAGAATCGACGAGACCAGATGTCGACAAGGCTTCGACGAAACTTTGCCGGGCCTAGACTTCTATCAGGCTGGACCCAGAGCTTCGGTGGACTGGACATCGATCAGTTAGATCGGAGACTGATGATGTGGGTGGGGCCCCACAGACAAGCCTCATCAACACATACCAGATTGCTTCACTATGTTGTAAAGCTCACCTTACTTATGTTTCATAGATATGCTTCACGCGAATACTGCAATGCATTCCACAGTGATATCGTCCTGATTATATTTCTATAGCAGAGATCATAGCCCCGTTACGCTCCATAAGCTTGTTGAAGTTCTCCTCGTTGAGCCTCTTCGCGGCCGCCTTGTACCCGCTAAGGGTCGTCTCGACAGCCTTCCTCTTCGTGTCATAAAGCTCCGTCACTTTGAAGATGTTGTCTTGACTGTGGAACCGATATGTGGTGACGAACACGGCGCACTGGGCCGATTTCCTGCTATACACTATCAAGTAGGAGGTGAGGGCGACGTCCGTGTTAATCGCGTCGAAGTAGGTGAACTCGAGCGACCCAGATGCGACCGCGGGGACGTTGGTGAACGCGCCTTCCTTTGTCATAATATCTTCCCGGGATAAGCTGAACAGATCTAGAGTGTCATCGGATGGCGTGTCGTCGTATAAATACATGAACTTGTCCTTGTCGAACAGGTGCTCCTTGTAGTGATCGGTGGATAACTCAGCCGCTGCTTGCTTGTCCCCCTCCCATTTGTCAGAGAGGATGATGTTTTTGTCGAACAACTCTGAATCTCGTATGGCATTCGAGGCGCTTCCCCATACACCTCCTATCGTTATGGCCGAGTCTACGGCCCGTTGATGGTCTCCTTTGGCCTCGTACACAATCGCACGGGTTGCGCTGTACACTTGCCCTATTCCCGGAATCCAGCGGATGACGTTGTAAGCATCGGATTCACTACTGTCTGATTGCGAGTTTCCCATCTTTCCGGCCTGTACCTGTAGCTTCTACAAAGTCCGAATGCGGTGTAGAGTCTCCAATTAGCTCCGCGTCGGTTGACGATTCTTCAAAAGACCTGTAGTTATAAATACACATGCTTATGTGAGATAAGGAATTGGTGTCAACTGTACACATGAATCGCGGAGATTGGATCCACTACCAGTAACCATTAAGAATACATTTTTCGATCTATGAAGCTTGCCGCCCTCGTTTCGTCAGGACGTCATGATTGCAGCCTACTAGTAAATAACATGACACAATCTGGACTTGCACTATGATCTTCGATAGAATTGATCTAGATAGACGACGAGCGGAGATAGTCATTCTGTTGCTAGGAGTAACGTTTAACTCGTGAAGCCCACCTCGAATCTGCGCAAATTTCACGGTGCAATTCATTTTTGGATTGAACCTCAAAATTGAGTCTTACGAATTCAATGATAAAAAAATTGCCAGCACCTTGCTAAGTCTCACGGCGAATGTTATGTCTCCGTTTTCTGATTCAGCTACCTTCCTGCATTAGAGTAATGCCACATCGTCAGCATATTTCTTTGATAGTCATTTCATCTCAGATTTCTCACACATTGTTTCGAACGTGCAGTCTAGTTATATACGTCCAGTTCTGTTCCCCAAGGCATGCATACAGCTCTCAAAATCTTATCTGATTTCAATGTTAGCACAATTTCCAACTAACAATCGGTAGCATCAAATGCTTGCTTGCATTTGTGATAATACCGAACAGCGTACAATCTCAAGCCTTTCTGCTAATGTATCGGAAGGAGCATTCGTGAAATGGAAATGCTTAGTCCTTCACAGAGTGACCTGATGCTGCTACAAACATGACCTAAATGTGCAAAGAACGACGAGTTCAAGAAAAAGGATGTGTAGATGGAGGCTGCAACGAAAAGCCAAAGTTCGGGACTACCAGACGACCCTGAAAATCTGATACACCGCAAGAGATGGAATGCTTCTGCGGTTATACACTACTTGCACAGAATTTTCGCTGCAATAATAACCTTCAAAATTCCCCCAAAAACTTGCTTCAGAACAACTATATTTTGTGCAGAGTGGCAGAAGATTCGTAAAATGACAAATGTCTCCATACATGCATACTCATTAGAGGCAATTGATAGGATACCCGCTTTTCCAGTAGATGATAGTTGATACACACCTTGCTCAAACTTCTAAATTTAGAAGGATGCATGATTCACGTGATCTTGGGAGGAAACGTGTTTCACGTTCTGGACATCTGTAAGACCATGTGAATCATATCACAGTGCAATGAACCACACAGAGCAGAGTTGACAAGTACAACTGTCGATTCGGTCTTGTTGCTATTGCCCTTCCCATGAGACACGTTCACAATTAGACAAATGTAAGATGAATGCACTACAAAGACCGGATTGCAGTAAGGCCCAGCAAATTTACGACCTACTGCTGGGATAGGGAAAGAAACCCTTCGATATTCTACAACTGCGTCGAAAATATTGTCACGAGTAGTCTTATAGTTCTAAAAGACGTTTCAATACAAATCTATAGCAATATTATCTTAGATTTGTGGTTTTACAGCAATGCGTAGACTCAAACCTGATTTTGTTCATACTTGAGAATAAAATATATGTGGATAGCATCTTACACAGGATCACGCCAATCTAAACGAAGCCTTCTGGCAGAAGATGCTCTGAGTCAATGAACCTGTACTCATCGTGTGCTGCAGTGAGCATTTTCGAGCACGTTCTGCACCTCAAGTACCTGTTACTAAAAGCAATCAACGTACTTGATGACACTACAGAATGTGGAATAGTCTTAGTTTACCATTTCAGCCAGACTTATTTTTGACACGTTACACCAGTGTTTGTACTTTCAGGAAGGAAGAAAAGAAAACCCAATGAATAAAACTGAAGCAATCCATCTGTTAACCATGCAACGAACAAGAGATTTATGTGACTATCATCCTGGTAAAGTAGTTCGCACACATCTATGTTCTGTCTGTTTGAGTGCAGAGCCAGTGGTTTGAAGGGAAATAAAAAAAACTCCTGTTCTACTGCTCGTCTGATTCTTGCCAACCAATTAACATCATCAGTTTACCCATCAAATGAAACCGACTTGCCAAGCGTGGCAAGCAGACTGTGGCTAATCCCATATTTTTTTTTGCTAGGGAGCACGAGTAGTGTGTGTGTGTGTACAGAGGACAGCTTATCTGCATTCTGGATCATTCTGGGATTCTTGAACTCTTCTGGATCACTAAATATCCAATTCGTAGGTGGGGATGTCTAGGATTCACATGTTCATCCATTGTCATTCTAAATTGCATTGTTAGTATGAACTGTATTAGTTGTGTTGTCTAATTTGTTTTGAGATGTGTTTCTTAACTTGAGGTATCTAACTCTATTATTTATGCCTTACGCACAGCCTTGCAAGTAGCATTTTTGACAAAAGTTTTATATCTCGTTTTTACAGTATTTGGTAGTAATATATTTTGGTATTTTATTGTATCATATTTTGGTATTTTATTGTGCCATATTGGTACCATATTGTATTTTATTGTATCATATTTTGGTATTTTATTGTGCCATATTGGTACCATATTGTATTTTATTGTATCATATTTTGGTATTTTATTGTGCCATATTGGTACCATATTGTATTTTATTGTATCATATTTTGGTATCTTATTGTGCCATATTGGTACCATATTGTATTTTATTGTACCATATTTTGGTATTTTATTGGTTTCATATGTTCATCCATTGTTATTCTAAATTATACTATCTAATATGAATTGTTTTAGTTGTATTGTGTAATTTGTTTGAGGTGTGTTTCTTAAGTTGAGGTTTACAACTCTAATATTTATGCCTTACATATAGTCTTGTGTGTAACATTTTTGACAAAAGTTTTGTATCTTGTTTTTTTAGTATTTGCATAGTACAAAGACTAGAAGAAAGAAAGAATAATAAATTGTTATAATAGAAGATAGAATTAATTTGTAAAAAAAAAATGAAGAATAGAATTTGGATGCATAGTGCTATGACCATCCATACTACTTAAGTAAATAGAAGAAAATATAAGTATTTTAGATAAATAATATCTTCTTTAGAAACTATAATATTTTTTTATAAATATAGGTTAGATTTGTATATGCCTTTTAATATGCTATATGGATATAGAAAAATTTCTTTAAAAATTTTTATATTTAAAAATCCACTATAAAAACATTCTTATAATTTGTAAATGTATCTAACAAATCTTATGTTTTATAAAAAATTTATATATAGCCTTTTTAGTAGAGAAAATAAAATATATATAATACATATAAAGACAAGATAAGGTCTTTTTTATTCTAATTAAAATATTTCTTACACTTAAAATTTGTATTAAGATTATTTAGTTTCTTTGTAATTTGTAATAATCATTTTAAACTAATTTATTTATTTATTTGATTTTATTTCTAATTTAGTTATATGTGAATATATTATTTTTTTCACAAGTTTATATAATAGTATGGTTTTTAATAGTTTACTAAGATCAAAAGATACAAGATTAGATATTGATATTTTTAAATAAAAATTAAATTTTCTCTTTTTAAAAAATATTAAAAAAATTTAGAGATTATAAATTATCTTTCTTTAAAATAATATATTTTTATAATATATTTTAAATTTTTAAGTTTTTTAATGTGTTATAATTTTTATTTATAATAAAATTAATAGAAATAAAAGTGTTATGATAAAAATATATAAAAATAAAATAAAATAAAATAATTCATGTCAATAATATATTAGCTTTATTTACTATCATAATTATAATTAAGATTAATTAATTATAAATATACAATAATAGTTAGAACTTCTTTAATAACCATATTGATTTAAGTAGTTTTTTCCATTACATATTAATACAAGAATAAAATTATATCTATAAAAAAATCATAATATTTTTATTTTAAAATTTTAATAATATCAAATCTAAGTTTTGTGGATTCATCAACCAATTATAATTTTTAAAGATCCAACCATATGGTTATCAAGTTTTAATATTTTAATTAGATTTATTAAAAAATTATTTTATTTTATTTTATTTTTACTTTTTAAAAAATCAAGATCCAAAGATAAATAACTTAGGTATATTTTAAGATAAATTTAAGTATATAAATAAAATTATAATTATAATATATAATTTTTTTTATAAATTATATATTTTATAATAAATTATTTTTTTGGTCTAAGATATATACTTTAAAAATATTAAAAACTATAAAATAATTCTAAGTAGAATAATATTATTTTAAAAATAAATTATACTCATATACTATTTGTTAGGAACATACACTTCGAAGGTTCATAGAATCTTTTAGAATATTTTAGAGATTCTTAAATTAGTGAAAGTTGATTGAAAAGCTTCTTAATTGATGAATTTAGCTCAAGAAGCTTCATAATTAGAAGAAGGAGTTTGAGAAGCTTCCTAATTGGTAGAAGTTGCTCGAGAAGTTTCTTAGTTTAATAGAAGTCGCTTGAAAAGCGTCCTACATAGGAATATATATGGGAGTGAAGGTTGAAGAGTTTTTCAGTCTCAACAATGCATCTCTTGAAGTTTTAGCTCACTTTTCTTGGTATTATTTAAGTATTCATCTGATTAATTCAAGTTCTTGTTGGTTTCTTCTTAAAATCTTATCCTAGTTCAAATATCTTGGTCTGTATTTTCATATTCTTAATAATTTGTGAAGACTGCTTTCATCTTAAATATCAAAGTTGGATCTTTCTTATTAGAGAGTACATTACTTCTCTTCTTGAAGATATACCAATGCTTTAAAGATTGCAGATTACCCTCCTTTAGTATTGTGAAGGATTTGTTACTATCACTTCAGTATCTACAATTGCTCAATGAAGCCATTAGCCAAGTTATAAAATATAATAATTGATTATTTTGATATTTTCAAGATCAATGTTTATGAGCTTCAACAAGACAATATGCAATTCAACACACTCTTATTACATTGATAAGCATTCTGAGTTCACGTTTAGAAATAAAAGACATGCAACTTGATGCAATATGTTTTAAACCTCTTAGTCCACAAGAAAAGAAACATTGGATGAAAGAAGGTTTATGCATGTATTGTGGTAAGGAAGGCCACAAGGTTGGCAATTGTCTGAAAAAACAAAAATTAGGAGCACAATTATTTAAGAAAATAAAGATATTCAACCACAGTAGGGATCATGTGGTTGGACAATTCAACATTATAAAACTATTCAAGTTCCTCTCTTTCTGCTCAACTTGCTCATTGTTTTACAATTCTTGTGTATTTTGGCCCCAAAAGCTTCAGACAATCGCCTTGTTGGATTTGGAGGTGTCCGCTTTTTTTATAGATGAGATATTCACTAAGCTTCATTAAATCTTTTTAGTACAAAAACCAAAACCTATTCATGTAGAACTAATAAATGGATGACTTTTATCCTTTGGTAGTATCACCTATGAAATCATGCCTATGAAAGTGTCATTCAAAAATCATAGAAGCCAAATTGTGTTCCACGTTATTATGACTCCTTCAAATTCTATTATTTTCGGACTGTCTTGGCTAAAAAAGCATAGTCCATCTATAGATTGGAAGTTATAAAAAATAATATTTTTGATAGAAATCCTTACAAAAAAATTTGTAAAAAATTATGAATTGATAACCTTTATTTGTTGGAGTAAGGACTTTTATAAGATTGGTTAAAGAAGGTATACCATTTGTTATTTATGCAACTCCAATTAAAAAAAATATGACTTCATCAGCAAGTATTCTAGAGCAATATAGCAAATTTCAAGATATTTTTTAGAAGAAGAATATTGATATATTATCAGAGCATCAACTATATGATTGTACTATAGACCTTCAAGAAAGAATACAACCATCTTTTGGTCCAATCTATAATCTTTCTCAAAATGAATTTTCAATGTTGAAGGATTATATTGATAAAAATCTTGCAAAGAACTTTATTAGGCATTCAAAGTCTCTAACAAGTACACCTATACTTTTTGTAAAGAAGAAGGATGGTTCCTTGCATATGTGCATTGATTATTACAGATTTAATAAGATAATAATAAAAAATTGTTACCCACTATCATTAATTTCAAGACTTTTGGACCAACTTGGCTAAGCCAAGATCTACATTAAAGTAGATCTTTGTGGACTATACAACCTAATATGGATCAAGGAGGGAGATGAATGGAAGACCGCATTTTGGACAAGGTATGGACATTTTGAATATGATGTCATGCCTTTTGGACTAATAAATACATCCGCTATCTTTTAGCATTCAATAAATGACATCTTTTGAGAGTACCTAGACAAGTTTGTGGTGATTTATCTTGATGACATCTTGATCTACTTGAAAAATCTAGAGGAATATAAGGGGCATGTCCAGTTGGTATCACAAAAGTTATAAGATGTATGTTTATATGCCAAATCTAAGAAATATATATTTTATCAACTTAAGATAGAATTTTTGAGATATATCATATCTATTGAGGGTTTGATAATGGATCCTAAGAAAGTAGAGGCAGTTATGTAATGGGCAATTCTAAAGACTATGAGAGACGTACAATGTTTTTTTGGATTTGTTAACTTCTATCGGATCTTCATAAAAAATTATTCTCAAATTGCCGCCCTTCTTACTTAATTGACATGTAAGAATAAGTTAAAATGGGGATCTCAAGCAGAGAAGGCATTCCAAGATCTCAAGATGATGTTTACCATAGCTCCAATCTTACTCTATCCAACATTTATAAAACTATTCTACATAGAAATTGATGCTTTGGATTTTGCACTAGGGGCCATACTTTCACAAATAGATATAAAAAAAAAATTCTATCCTGTTGCATTTTATTCTTAAAAATTCTTTGTTGCCAAAATTAATTATAAAATCTACAATAAGGAGGTTCTTACTATTGTAGATCTTTTCAAGAATGGGGCCATTTTCTTAAAGAAGCAATGCATCCTATGATTGTATATAGAGATTATAAGAACTTAGAATATTTTATGTCAGCTCAGATTCTTAATTACTACCAAATTCAATGGAATATGTTGCTATCTTAATTTAATTTTGTTAATATTTATCGATTGGAAAAGCAACAAGGATTGTCTGATGTTTTATTGCAAAGATCATATCATAGGAGAGGTAACATTTCATCAACAATATGTAACTTTATTAAAATCGGAGCAATTTTGCTTTTGTGCTACTATTATATCGGCACCTATTAATTCTAGTTTCTTCAATGAGGTGCGTAATGTAACCACTAATGATGCTTTGGCCTTTGATATCAAGCATCGCCTAAAAAAAAATGCTAATAAGTTCAAGCTTAAGAAAGGCCTTCTATACTTTAAAAAATATTTATTTATCTCAAAAAGACCAACACAACTATGTGTCCTTCAATCTTACCATGATTTTCTAGTTGTGGATCACTTTAGATTTAATAAGACCTTGAAACTTATTTCTTAAGATTTTTAGTCACCTCAAATGTGAAAGGTGGTGAAGGACTTTGTGCTCTCTTGCAACATTTGTTTAAGGTCCAAAAATCCTTGACATCATCCTTATAGACTCTTATAACCATTACTTGTTCCAAGATGATTATGGTTTTCTATCTCAATTGATTTTATTATGGATCTACTACCATCCAATTTATTAGATAACAACCTTGTAGTAGTTGATCAACTCACAAAGATGGCTCATTTCATTCTTTGCAAGAAAATTGCGTCTAGTGAAGAAATGACAAGGCTCTTTATTGATAACATATATATCAATATTATAGCTTACTAGATGATATCATATCCAATTAAGGATCTTAATTCATATCTAAGATTTTGAAATATCTTTTTGAAATATTAAAAGTGGATATTAAATTTTCTTCAGCTTTCCACTTTCAAACTAACAGCCAAACACAATAAGTTAACAAAATTTTGAAGCAATATTTATGATGCAGCATCAACTATCAATAAGACAATTAGATCTCGTATCTATTATTAGTGGAGTTTACATATAATAATATTATTTATATTTCAATTCAACAAACACTATTTTATTCTAACTATAGATACCATCCAAAGCTTGATCTATGGAGTATGCCAAAGAACAAGAATTTAGTAGCTGAAGGATTTATAAAGCATCTATCATAACACCAAACAACTTTAAAGTTTCAATTGTAAGCAGCTCAAGATGCTTACAAGGCATTTGCAGATAAATTTAAAAATCAACTACTTACTTTTCATATTAGAAATAAGGTATTGCTTCTTTGATGAAATATCAAGACCAAATAACTATGCAATAAATTGAATTATTGAAGACTAAGACCATTTTCTATCCAAAAGCAAATTAATCCAATGACTTATCATTTGGAATTATCATCTTCTATAAAGATACATCCAATTTTTTATGTTTCTCTTTTAGAACTTTATAGAGAGTCACATATTTTGGAAAGAGTACAGCAATCGTTGCCTAATATTGAAATCAAAAATCATAAAGAATACAAGATTGAAAAGATATTTGATTGATGGCGAAAGTGGGACAAATTAGAATATCTTGTTTATTAGCGGAGCTATAATATTAATGAGCACATATAGAAATTGGCCAAAAATCTCGCTAATGCACCTCAAAAGGTATATGAATTTCATCGACTCTATCTCTACAAACCTAAACATGTTTAATGATAAATTCTTGATAAAGATTAGATTCAAGGAATATTCATAAGAAGGGGAGAATTAAACTAAAGCCTTTATAAATATGTAGTTATTTATTCTAAGATAAAATAGAGTGGTAGAAGCAAGTCAGTCACCATGTCAAACCTTCAAGCATTGAGAGAACAAGATTTAGAAGATTCACTTACTATACAAGCTTCGAATGAACTAGTGCAATTTTTACAGCCTTCAATTGAACAAAGTGAGAATAATACATTTCAGTGCCAAGTACAACCTTGGTTGGAGCCATTAGGAGTAAGATCCAACCATGAAAGTTCCAATTCTAATACTTGAGCTTTAATAATATTGCTTGAATTTTAAAAAAAACAAATCTTTTTAATCTTGAGATCTTGTTTGGAGGATATTTTGAAAGCTGCAATAAAGATCAAATCTTTAGATAGGATGTTTCAACAACAGAGGTATTAGCTCAAGGCCATAGGCGATTTCTTTGAAGACCAATAGAACCTATTATCCAAGAATGGAAAATAAAATACATAGCTTCATTAGTACATCATATCCTTGATTTTATACGTATATAGAAGGACTTTTAAAGATATGAACTTCTTTTAGTACTTATTATTAGAGAAGGGGGTGATATTAGGGACATACACTTTAGAAATTTATAAAATCTTTTAGAACATTCTAAAGATTTTTAAATTAGTGAAAATTAGTTGAAAAGCTTCTTAGTTGATGAAAGTAGCTCAAAAGCTTTCTAGTTGATGAAAGTAGCTCAAAAGCTTTCTAATTGATGAAAGTAGCTTAAGAAGCTTCACAATTAGTGGAAGGAATTCAAGAAGCTTTTCAATTAATAGATCTGCTTGAGAAGCTTCCTAGTTGATAGAAGCTACTCAAGAAGCTTTCTAATCTGATAAAAGTCGCTCAAGAAGCATCCTAAACAGAGATATATATATATATAGAAATCAAGGTTGAAGAGTTCTTCAATCTTGACAACACATCTCCTGGAGTTCTAGCTTATCTTTCTCAATATTGTACATGTACTCATTTGGTTAATTCAAGTTCTTATTGATTTCTTCTTAAAACCTTGTCCTAGTTCAAGTATCTTGTTCTGTATTCTTGTATCTTTAATACTATTAAAAATAAAGAAATAAGTAAAAAAAATTTATAACTATAAGATAGAAAAGAACTAGTATAATTATTAGAGAGATATAAATCAAGGCTAGAATATAAAAAAAAATATTGATAAGATTTAAGATGGTTTTAATCTTGCATCTATACATATTTAGATTTTTGTCTTTTTTTTTTGCTTTTTATTTAATTCTTGAACCTAATGTCTAAAATGGTCTCTTATATTTTTATTTTTTTCCTTATTTGTAATAATTAATAGGTAAAAGATGTATTGGCAAAGATGCCATGGTTATTTATTGATATATAGAATTGATGTGATTTTTAGCTAATTTAAATTATTTTTGTTGTTATAAAATGATTATTAAAGATTAAATTAATTTTAGACTGATTAGATATTTTAAATTACTATGGTATAGTCAAAAATAAATAAATAAATAAATAAATTTTATTAGGAAAAAATAATATGATAACAAATAGTAGAGATTTGGATGCTTTGGTCCCATTTAGGTTGTAGTACCTTAAAGGTGGATAGAGACATTAGGCCCTTTTAGGACATCCTTCTACACCACTTGTGTATTTTAACAGAATATAAATCTTTGATTTTTAAAATAATTTTTCTATTTTTATAATATAATATAATATAATATTTATTAGTTTATATTTTTATCTTTTTTTTTTTACTTATTGCAAATCCTTCATTATAAATCCATTTTAACCTATATTTTTGTTATTGAAAAGATAAACAAGTAAACCATACAAACATGTATTTTTTATTTTTAATATTATTCACACTTTAAAATCACAAAAAATTTATATGTAATTTTTATTATTTATTATTATTTTTATTATTATTTTTGTTATGTCTTCTTTTTGTGGCTCTTTTGTTTATTATTTGTAATCTTACCACACATCTAAAGCAAATCTTAAATATTACCACCTTGCTAACTTGGATTAAGAAGTGATTTTTACTTCAAAGACCAAAAATAATAAATATTTATTTTTAAAATTAAAAAGTGTTAAAATATATATTACTAGATTTAAAGAAAGTACAAAGGTTTAATTAAAGATTTTAATATAATGAAGGTATTGGCAAGACTAAGAATGACCTTAATCTTACATCCATACACTTTAACTAACAAAAAATTTATAAAGAAATTTCCTTAAAACCACAAGGCTTCTGGTTAAGTTGTAGGATACTTCTATGGTAGATTTGTACATATTAAAAACCCTCTAAAATACTTTTTATAGCCTTATAGTGCATCAAAAAAGACATGTAGAATTAGTCTACATTTAAAAAGATTCTTTAATAATTTTTAGAAAGATAATATTTACCTAGTCTATTCTTTTATATGTTTAAATAAATTTTTATTTATTTCTTTAGTATAAGTAATTGTAACATCTAAAGTTTATATTTTTAATTTAATTAAAAATTATTATTATTTTTAAATATATTTGATATAAAAAATCTATATATTTTTTAAATAGTAAAATTATGCATGGCCAATTATTATCTTTTAGAGTTTTTACTTATAAAATCATTTTAGTTGAAGTAGTTATGTATGGTTATAATAGCATAAAAATTTAAGTATAAAGAAAAAGTAATAATTTAATTATTTTTTGAAGCAATTCTATTTTTTAAATATATTTTATATCTCAAAATTTAAAATTTTAATAATCTACCTAAAAAACGAAATAAATAAGAATTTTGTATTAATTCTAAAAAAATCAAATTAATATTTATTAAAACAAAGATATTTTATAAAGATGTATAAAAATAAATTTTATTTATTTATATAACATATAAATTTAACTTTAGTTTTTTATATATGTATTATTTTTAGTTATTTTTTAAAGATAAAAATAAAAATATTCTACCAAATTGTTATCTTTAATATTGTGCAATTAACCTTCAAAAAAGAATTCAACTATTGTTGGGACCAATTTTCAACCTATAGCAAAATAAATTAGTCGCCTATAATAGATATATTAAAGAGGATATATATATATATATATATATATATATATATATATATATTACTACTTAACACTCCTTACTAGTGTAATAATATTTTTTTTAAAAGAAAAAAGATAGATTCTTACAAATTTATGTAGAATATTATACACTCAAAAAACAATTCACCATTAAATATTGCTATGTTTTATTTTTTGTATCTAAAATTTTAGACCAATTTGATCAAATTAATTTTTTTTATTGAAATGAATTAACAAAGAGCATTCAATTTAGTATGTATCAAAGAAGAAGAAGATAGATAGAAGATTGTACATTGAACTAGGCTTGTTTATTTCAAATACATTCTTATGTCTTTTAGATTTATAAATATTTTTGGTTGTTTTTTAGAATTTAATAACTAAAGTTTGTTGTGTAATTTTATAAAAAAATAAAAAAATAAATTTTAAGAAAATATTATTATTTATTTAAAAAATAGAAGAGAATATAATGAATATTTAAGGGTACAAGATTAGAGGTATTGTAAGATAAATTAAAAAATGAATATTTTAGATAATTTGAGAAATTTTTTTGGACTACATCATTAATAATTAAAAAATATTAAAAAATTCTTAAAAACATATATGATATTATACATTAAATAATTCCTAAAGTTACACTATAAATGTTATTTTTATTTAAATTTGTATAATAATTATATATTTTTTATTTTTAATTACTTGCTTTATTTACAACATTAACTTGTAAATAAGTTGAAAAATTAGAGTAAAGATGCAAAAATAAAATTTTTAGTTTCGAATGCAGCATTTATCATATCTCCTATTCTATCTTTTTTAATATTTTTAAATATTTTTAGTATATATTTAATTTAAAAATAGTTATGTTAATTTTTAAATTAGAAGAAATTTTATTGTAAATAAGATCAAATGACCAATTTTTTCTTATAATTTTTAATTAAAAAAGGTTTAAATTATGAAGATTAATTAAATGATTCATAATAAGTAATTCATGCAATGATGGATTTATTATAGAGAAAGTGTTATTCTTTAGAAAAAGCTTATATTTTCTTAATGATTTAGAATAATTAGAAGAAAAATAAAAAATAAAAATCTAAAATTATCAATATGTTCATTGAAATATGTTTCTTTTGAAAATAAATCATTAAAATTTATAGATTGTGAAATAAAAAATCCTTTTTCAATACGGTTTTATAAATTGTATTTAAGCCTACTTGATTTTAAAATTACCAAAAAGCCTATTTGATTTTAAAATTACAAAAAATTACTATAAGTTCTATAGTGATTTAAATATATATAATTTTAAATATAATATTTTATATTTTAAAAAACTATTTGTAAATTTCAAAACATAAAATATAATTACATTCATTTTAAACATGGCTTTATCATTAAAGAAAATTTAAAATTCAATAAAATATTTAGAACTTATTTTAAAAGAGTTTTAGTGCTTTTATATATGAAAAGTTGTGAAAAAAATTATACAACATTTTAGTATTTTTTCTTGAGCAAAGACTCTTTGTCATAGACTTGTACAACCATTATTTAAAAATAAACCAATAATATTAATATTTTTTTGATAAAACTAACTTTAAATTTAATTTAGTTTTAGCTTAAATCTATTAAAATACATTCAATATATATATGTATATATTCATCATAAAATTTAGAACTAATTGTTTTCTTAAAATTCATTAAATAAGAATGTAAAGGATGAATCTATTAATTTAACTCTATTTGTAAGAGTAATATACAAAATAAAAAATTAATTTTATTTTTTCTTTAAATAACTATATATATTTATAATTTCAAATAGGAATTATGATCAATATGAACTTAAACCTTTCAATATTGCATGTACATCTTAAATTTGTAATAAAGTATAGAAATATATATATTTTTTAAAAAATAAAATAAAATAATAATATGGTTATGAAGATTCATAAAGTAACAATTTATTTATATAATCTTAGAATCTTTCTAATTAAAAATAGTTTCTATTCTTTTAATTTCTATCTTAAATTTTTAATTAAAAATAACATATTTCGAAAATTAATCTTAAATTGTGTAAAATAAATCTTATTGTCTTTTTAGTGTAGTTATTCTTCTTTAAATTTTTAGTACTAAAAAATTTCATAATTTCTTTTTTTAAATCAAATAAGATACGAAATTAAATTTCAAAAAATCTTTATTTGATTCTGAAATAATACATTTTAAATATATATTTTATTAAAATACACTAAATTATAAGTTCCTTCTAGATCTATTTTAATATAAGATTTAGCTTTATTTAATTGATACAAAATCACAATAGCAAATCCAAAGTTTGGTGAATTTTAATTTTTAATTTTTGGAGTTGACATAAATCATAAAAATTTCAAATAGTTTATCTTAATTTATTTTTTAAAAATTAATACACCAATAGAATTAACTTTAGGTGTTGAATTAAAAAAATTAAGATTTTTGACAATACAATCTTTTAAAGAAAATCAACTTATTTCATAATAAGTTTTAAATTAGTCCAAGCAGGTATTAAGTTATTTCTTAATAATTAATTATACAATCATAAGGACAATTCTTGATTAATTTATTATATTATATTATATTATATTTTTTGAATATAGTTTGATAATATATATGTTACTTTAGAAAACCATTAGAAGACCTACTTGCATAAAAGTTAGGTATATTATAAATCTTATTTTTTTTTGTTAATAAAAAAATTTTGATTTAAAAATAATAATGATTAAAAATTAATTTTTATTCTGATTAATTTTTGGGTTAATAGAACAAATATTTATTATAATAGATTATTTAGTTTATGCATACAATATATACTTTTAACCATTATAAATTTGATATAATAAGCTTGGGTGAATATTTGGTCATATTAAATACCATTATGTTATTATAATCATATATAAATATTTCTATTAGAAGGGTTTTACAAATCATATCTCTAAAAAATACAAGTTTTTATTTTTTTTTATTTTTTTTTATTTTTTTAAAGCTCTATTTTCTTTTAAGTAGCTCAAAACATTTAAAAAAGAAAAAAAGAAAAGAAGAAAAAAAATCATTGATGATAATTTGGATTAAAAAAGTCATTTGATTTTGTATACTTGTTAAAGAAACTCTAGTCAATTTGGTATCCTTATAATTAGTCAATCTTGATATTGGTTGTAGTCTTAAATGAAATTGATGCATTATAAGCATCAATTTTTATCTTTTATTTTTTATATTTTTTAATTACCTCTTTAATTTTATTGACTATACCATAGATTTAGATCTTTAATATACTAAGAATCTTAATACAAAGAACATGAATTTTTAAAAATCAATATATATATATATATATATATATATATCATTGTAAAGATAATTTTAATTTAAAATAGATAATTTTATAATATTTAAATTACTTTTATATATATATACATATATATATATATATATATATATATATATAATTATACTCATTTTTAATTTAAAAAAGACCAAGTCTTATTATTATGTTTATTATCTTTTTTTAATCATAAAAATAATATGAATCAATATAGAATCATCTAAATAAATTTAATATATGCACAATCAAAATGAAAAAAGATATAGATTTCTAATATATATATATATATATATATATCATAAGGGCAACTATTATAAAATAAATAAATTATATGAAGACATGATTGATCAAAAACATTTGTAGATCAAACTTGTATCCAAAAATATTTTACAATGTTTCATAATAAAGATATTATCTACCAACCTACTTCTATTTAATTCTCTTTGTTTTTATTACTTTAATGATATGGACGCTGATAAGAATAGAAAGCCATATCTATATCATTAATGATAATAAATGTTTCAAAAATATTTTTCCAAATCTTTTTATATAAGATATATAACCATCTATACATTAATATCCAACATAATATGTACAAACCACAATTGTATCCAAATTATGAAATAAATACTATCATAAAATGCTATCATAAATTATGAATATGTATATATGCTTAATTAATTTTAGATCTGTCAAGAATGTATGAAAATGTGCATCAATTTTATAGATGAAACTATAAGTTTTCATTGAAGTATTTCAGATTATACCTGAACTTCAAATTTTAATTAATATTTAAAATAAAAAACTTTCAAAATATTAAAAAATATAAAACATTAATATTATACTTTATTTTAAAAATAAAACGTGAAAGAATTTAATACTTAAAAGATAGTGTTTTTACAACAAGACATGGTGCACTAAAAAATCATTGTATTTGGTAGCTTAAAAAGCCTTAAAAATATTATCAACATTTACAAACATTATATCATCCTTTACTTTATGCAAGTTCACTGAGATTGTGTATGGATATATATATATATATATATAAAGAATTTTAATTACTACTCTAAATTTAATTTCGTCATATTAAAACAGAAGAAAAATATGAAAATGAAAAAACAAAAAAACAAGAGCTCATGACATTACTAATTTTAGAGTATATATATATATATATATATATATCAAAGAAAAGTTCACACACAAAAGTTAATAAATAAATGGATAAAAGAAAAGTTCAGAAATGGACTGAAAGCGAAAAGGAGAATAGTACCTTTATCCTTTAAAGCAAATCCAGAGAAGCCAGAAGTAAATGCTGTGCAATCAGGAAATCCTCGGAAGCCCTAAGCCCTAAATCTGAGGCGTAGTGATGTTGTGTTGTGTTGTGTTGTGAGCACAAGGTGGAGGTTTCGCTTCGCCATCCTACTGCTCTAGCGTTGTTTCCCCTCCTTCTCCTCCTCCTCTGTCGCGCCATCGCCCATTGCCAAGCTCCGATTCTGAATTGTGTGTTTGCATTTCTCGACACCGGCCACAATGTTGGACATCTTGCTGTTCCGAGAGGAGCGCGGCAACGACCCGGAGCGCATCCGGGAGTCGCAGCGACGCCGGTTCGCGAGCGTGGAGATCGTGGACGAGGTGATTAAGCTCGACAAGGAATGGCGCCAGCGTCAGTTCGAGGTGGAGAACATGCGCAAGGAAGTGAACAAGGTCCAGGATGGGATTAAGAAGAAGAAGATCGCCAAGGAAGATCCGGCGGAGCTCCTAGCGGAGAAGACCCGTCTCGAGGAGGCGAAAGTTGCCAAGGAGAAGGAGGCTGTGGAATGCAAGGCCGCCATGGAGGCTAAGCTGCGCTTGGTTGGCAACTTGGTGCACGATTCCGTGCGTGTGGATAACAATGAGGTGTGCGTCGCGGAGTTTTTGAGTAGATTTGAGTTTCTAGGGACGGAGTTCTTGGTTAATTATGCGAGACCAGGAGCCTTTATCTGTTAGGAAGGATTCTAGCGTTCAATTCAGTAGCCATTATTCAAATAATGGTTGTTTACAATTTCCAGTGTGGGTTTTGTGGAACAGGACAATAACCAGGTCATTCGGACATGGGGAACTCTTAGAGAAGAAGCCGGCCTTTTTAACCATGTGGATCTCGTGAACAAATTGGGAATTGTTGAGCTTGAAGCAGGTATTAAGAATCTGCCGAATTTTGTTGTTGGCTTAAGTATCTATATTGCTTTCCTTTTTGTGAGTATCAATTCCTCGAATTGCCTTATCGAAAATGCCGCTTGTTTAGGCGCGTGTTGTGAGTTTTTTCTCTTACATGAAAATAAGACTTTATGAATATAATTGCTCTGCGTCGCTGTTCAAATTCCTGCAGGCACTGATGTTGCTGGAGGACGAGGCTACTTTTTGAAACAATACGGGGTGATGTTGAACCAAGCTCTCATCAATTTTGGCCTCTCCTTCTTGATCAAGCGAGGATACACACTGTTGCAGACCCCTTTCTTCATGCGACAGGAGGTGATGACAGAGTGTGCTCAATTAGCGCAGTTTGACGAGGAGCTCTACAAGGTGAGCACCATCCCTGTCTTCCATTCGCATTCTTTGAGTATGATAATTGCTAAGTATGTTGAAAGACGAGAGAGGATCAATGTAGTAGAAGAGCACATTCAGCTTCGTGTGTTATTGATTCGCATGACACTGGTCTGCTGCAGGTGACTGGGGAAGGTGATGACAAATACTTGATCGCCACTGCCGAGCAACCTTTGTGCGCATTGCATCGTGGCAGTTGGATGGATCCAAAGCAATTACCCATCAAGTAACAACTCACCCTTTTAAATGCGTTGTTTTTGGTGACGTGTGACTGAAATGGGTAGCTGATACCATAATTAGAATTAATTCGAGTGATACCGTAGTCCTGGTTTCTGTGTTCCAGTTGCTGCTCGAAACTATTTAGCAGTTTGCTTTCCGTACAAGTGAAAGCGCCGAAAGTAACAGCTCCACAGAAGTTATGTAATTCAACACGCATACATATTTGTGTTGGTCGTGGAGTTTAACAAAAGGTGATTTAACTGCTGTGTGTTGAAGATATTCTCCTCCCCATGAATTATCATTGTGATCTTCTGTGGTTGTGTGTAGGTATGCTGGGTATTCGACCTGTTTCCGAAAGGAGGCGGGTTCTCACGGAAGAGATACACTTGGAATATTTCGAGTACACCAGTTTGAGAAGGTGGAGCAGTTTTGTATTACCAGCCCTAACGACGACGAATCTTGGAAGGTGCACGAAGAAATGTTGAAGAATTCAGAAGATTTCTACCAACAGGTACCGAATTATATTATTCTCACTTGTCGATGATGATGATGATGGTGATGACGAATTTAGCAGAGGTCGCTTGCGAAGAACAATCTGGTTATAACAATGTTCTTCAAATTTCATCTTTTCGTCCACACTTTATTTCACTTGGCGATGGTTAGGATTGCCGACATTTTCTTAAACTACCCGGCATTTAGGTGCATTGATCTTATCTCTGTTTTCTCGCCACTTGCTGGCTCTTCGTTTCTCCGCTCTACATTAAATCTTTGCCCGCGTACTGTAAGACGATCTTATGTGACCATGTTATGACTTATCAGGTTGTATGATGTTTTGCAGTTGGGTCTTCCATATCGAGTGGTATCCATCGTCTCGGGAGCACTTAACGATAGTGCTGCTAAGAAATACGATTTGGAGGCATGGTTTCCAGCTTCCAAGACGTTTCGTGAGCTCGTGTCATGCTCTAATTGTACAGATTTCCAATCAAGGAATCTCGAAATTCGCTACGGTCAAAAGAAAGTGAGTTCTCCTTTCAGTCACTTCAGTTATTATTCATGATAGTTGGAATTTTGTGGAAATTGGTGGTACTGCAATCTACAGCTGATGGTATATTTTATCAATAACTCCTTGTGATGTGTGTTTGCTTGATGCTGACTGGTGCATAAGTGCTAGTCGTTGGTATGTGTAGTACTTTTCAATGCTATGAATTAACCCTCTTATTGTGTACAACGCAGATGAATGATCAAGTCAAGAACTATTGTCATCTGCTTAACTCCACTCTCACTGCAACTGAAAGAACACTGTGCTGCATTCTTGAGAACTACCAAACACCAGAAGGTGTGAGGGTGCCAGAGGTGTTGCAACCATTCATGCTCGGCACCGATTTCCTTCCCTTCACTCAGGAAGCTCCTAAGAAAGATGCCAAAAAGGACACCAAGAAGGACAGCAAAACAAAGAATCCCCAGGCGAAGGTACATCACTCTCTCATATAGGAGATTATTTTCTTCTTGCTTGGTGTTTATAGTATGCGATCGATAACTTTTACAAGGTTCTACACGGTTTTGATTTGGTGTTCTACTTCAATATTATTGTAGATGAAGTATCTCATTGGCGATATGTCCTGTTTCTTAGGAGTAAACTTCTAAAAATTTGGTATATGTAACTGCTTCTTGGTTACAAATGTTTCAAGTTTATTGGTCCCGCTCGCTTAGCATTTGGTATGATATCTGAACAGGTTCCAGTTGCGGCAGCTCAAGAAAATAAAGTCAGCGCTGACATTGCCCCGGGTACTCCTGAAATTCTCACCAATTGAAACCTTAGATTGAGTACGATACAGGTCTAGTTGTCTAAATTGTACTCTTTCAGCACGTGTAGTGGTGATTCTAGCCTGATTATGTAGTAGCTGCTTTAAGCTATAGGACGATTGACATTTAAGGATTCATTTCAATTTCCTCTGGTTCTTTACCATGATTTTGAAGCACGTTAGGCTTGGTTTAGCTCTTGTGTGCCAAATCTGTCGCGGCTGATTGCCTTTTGCGTTTCTTGTCTTGATTATGCTTCTTCACGTCCAGTCTGACATCTTGGGTCGTTTCCAGCGTTTCAGTTTTTGCTGTTTAGAGGCTGAGATGTTTTTGACTTTTTCGAATGTTCCAGTACAAATTCTAGACTCTTAATTCAATGATTCCTATTTTTTCTTTTTTACGTTTCCTACAGGAGTACTAGCTCAGTCTCTAGGTGATTTGGGGTACATATATATTTTCTTTTTTTTGATTTCAAGGGCACACTTCATCCAGTGTAGAGTCTTTCTCTGCACTCACAAAGGCCACGGGTCGCTGCCATGGGTCATTTCAGGTGGACTTGAACTGTCCAGTCGGCTTGGTTTGGGCACAAGGTGGCTTCACGAGGGCGTCAGACGGCATTTCTCTCGCACTAGACACCTACCATCTTTTCGCACTGCTGCTCTTTCTTACATGGCAGCCAGATCCATTTCTTATCTTTTGTAGCTCGGAATTCGGGTTGGTAGGTCATTACTTGTTAAACCATAAACCCCTCATGGTTCCAGAGCAAGATTTCGTACTCCTTCAGGCTTCTATTGGAGATTCCCTTCGTCTCTGAAACTCACGTATGTCGAATTGGGTCTGTCATTGATCTGTGCGTAACTGAACAAGCTTGCTTGACTACCTCAGACGTGCTCAATCCTAGTTCTTCTTTTCGCTTGGTACTTAGCCAGATACTGTCTTACTATAGAACTTCTTCATGAGCAACAGTTGTTTGGTGTACCAGATGACAAGCCTTGAAAGTCTTGTATGGGATGAAATCAGGGAATGAGGCAGTTGTGTAGTTTTAATCCTCGCTGTGTTCACCGCGTTTATCTTTTCTGCGGTCTTTCCATTTATGCGTTCTCTTTTCTCTTCAGAAGGTCCTGGGTCCCTCCTATTCTTGCCACATACGTCGTGAAGTACACAAGAAATTGGTGCAATTGATGTTGAAATGTAGTGGATTCTAGTTTCACAAATCAGTGGAAACTAGGAATCATATTTGATTACTTTTGCGTGAAGTGGATTGTAGAGTTTGTATCTGAGAGCATCATTAGACAGAAACATGTACTATATCAATTTATAATACAACTCAGTTCTTAATATGTATGCATACACTTCATTTGTTGTAAAACTCGTAAGTAATAAGAATAACTTGCATGTATGATATTTATATACAGTATAAGATGCATTGCGACTGTAGTATAATAACCAATATTTGTACGAGTATTGTGATGAGATGTTATTTTTATTTTTTTGGCAATGGACTGATGGTCATAACAGACAGAGAAACTTATTTATTTTACTAACGTAATAAAGTTGTATAATTGATGGATTTTATCATTTATTTGTAATTATTCATTTTTGCGTATTTGTCACACATAGTATCAAAATCAACAGCTGAAAATGACAACTGGTTCCTTGGAAATATCAATTTTAAATTTCACTTATTGGTCGTCTAATTTATAAAATATATAGATTCCTGTGAATCTGTCCTTGTTAGTAGTTATAAACTTTTTCACTGCCAATGATATAGTATTAATTCACATATCACATTGAAATGTATATTTTACCTGTACTGCTCCGAAGAGAACATTTTTGCACCTATCCCTTCACATCTTAATAATTGAAGGACTCTAGTATTCAGCGAGGTCGTTCATGCGTTACACACAAAACTCTAGGGCACAGGGCATGCTCTGTGCCCTATTAATCAATCAATCTACCGTCGATATGTATGTACATATATGTGAATGAATGATGCAGCCCCGAATGCCACTCTATACAACAATAAAGCCCACAGGAAAATCATCCTTCAGCAACTCCCGACGTTTCGAGATTTCTCAAGAGACAGGAATTGGTGTCACCAGTTTCCATTCTAGAAGGAGAATGAATCTATACCGAATAAAAAATCCGCTGACATCTCAACTCAGACCTTGCTGTCAATCACTACGCCTGTGAAAGTACTGGTAGCAATAAGTTAATCTAAAGTTGAACTGAACTTGGTTTGAAACAAGATGAATTTCAAGTAAACAAACCACATTGATCAGGAAGCTAATAAACTCTGCCCCACCCTCAAAGGTCCAGCAGCCACACAATGCCATGCTTGCTGCTTTAAATTGTTGGATATCGCAAGTTTGCGGGTGTAGGAGGTCCAGTGACCATGCAGATAGGAAAGAAAACCTGATGGGAAGCCTACAAAATGTGCTTCAATTCTAACCTTGGAGGCTGTCCTCGTAAGCTGTCCATCCCGCCTTGCGATACTCCTTCGCAGCAGCAGCAGGATCGGCAGCCTTGATGATGCCTCGTCCAACGATGATGATGTCGCTGCCTTTTTCCCCGATGACGGAGCTGGGAGTGTTGTACTGTTGGCCGAGGGCATCTCCACCCGCGCTCATCTGAACGCCAGGAGTCATATGGACCAACGCTGGGCTGATGGGTCCGCCCACCCACGCCGCAGGGTTGGTTGAGATGAACCCTATGACGAAGTCGGGATTGTCTGCAGCAATTTAAGCGGCCATTTGGGTGTAATCACCCTTGGCTAGAGTGCCGTTCGAGCTCATCTCCGCGAGGAGCAGAAGTCCCCGCCCCTTCGGAAGGCCCTTCAGCTTTAAACCATCCACAATTCCTGGCCCTGGCACAACATGTGTATTTGTAATGTCCGCCCAATCGACTATCTTGTAAATGCCTCCCTCATATTACATGGTCACCGTGTTGCCTATATCAGCAAACTTTCGGTCCTCGAAAATCAGAAAGTCGTGCTTTTCGGCGATTTCACGAAGCTTGCTGCCAAAGTCCGGGGTGAAGTCTGGCAAGATGTCGACGTGGGTTTTCAATACACAGATCTCTGGTCCAACAGCGTCAGCTAGTGCTAGAAGCTCACGGGCAGTGTTCACATCAGCCGCGACCGACAAATTGCTCTGCTTCCTCTCCATTAACTCGAACAGCTTCTTCCCGGCAGGATTTTGGGACAAGCCTGCCCTCTCTCCAAACGGCAACCGTCTCAATTTCGCAGGGGTTGGCGCGAGGGAGGGGAGGCTCACAGTGGTCTGATTCTCCGCCAAGAATTTGCTCACCGATGCCGCCACTTGTTCCGTCAATTTCCCATGGCGCACAAGCGCGTCTACAATCCGCGTCAGCTTCAACGCTGCGTGTAATATCAGCCCATGTTTCTGCAGCGTCTGGGGACCTCCCTGCTCCCGATCAATCAACACAACCACATCTTGGACCTTCAACCCCGCGGCCAGCAACGGCTCCACGGTCTCCAGCACGGACGCCCCGCTGGTCACCAAATCCTCAATAATCAAGCATTTCTGCCCGGGCACGACGAACCCCTCGATGGCCTTCTTCGTACCGTAATCCTTCACCTCCTTGCGTCGCATCACCATGGGCACGTCATGCTTCAGCGAGATCGCGGTGGCAATTGGCAGGGCCGTGTAAGGCACGCCGCAGATCACATCCTGCTCCACGCCGGAGACGGTAGCCCACACGGATTCGGCGACTTGCTGCAGCAGTGCCGGGTACGAGACATCACTCGCAAGTCGATGTAAATCGGCGACGTGATCCCACTCTTGAGCTTGAACTCTCCGAACTTCACCGCCTCGACATTGAACAAAGCTAGCACTAGGCTCTCCACCGCCGCATCTTCCATGGCCAATCCCGCAATGCAATCCCAAGCCAGCACCACGCAAGGAAAAACACACACACTTCTCCTCGCAATCTCACTCACAATGGGACATCGTTGGCTTCGAGGCTTGCAAAATCGTTTTAGGGTTAGGGTTTTGGGTTATGCTTCCTTATCTAACTAACTTACAACTTTGTATTGCAAATTGGAACTTCTTTTGTTTTTTTTTCCTTTTATAAATTATTAATAAAGTGAAATGGAGTTTTGGAAATGGTGTAGACAATGAATGGGAGCATGGGAGAAGGAAGTACAAATATCACATGCTTAGAAGAACTACAACCAAAAATAAATAAATAAATAAATAAAAACAAAACTTAGTTATGTTATTGTATGGATATATACTATAAAAATACTAAGTTCAAAAAAGAAAGAGAAAAAAAGTTGAGTATGTATTGCACAAAAGCTTGAAGTTCTTTGAAGTAGTCATGATCAAATTTTTGGTTCTTGAAAAAGCTTTAGATATCTGCTTCTACCTTCTTATTTATTATTTTGTTGAAGTATTTGTTTTTTGTCAACTAATACAAGCGTGAATTTCTCGTTTGTTGCTTATCTGATATAATTAAATTGCACACATCTTATAAAATTATAATATTTATTTATCTTTGTGAATGTTATCCATTTTTTAATGTAAGCTCAAGTGATTGATTAAGTAATTTACAATAGATCATAAAATTCAAAATTCTTCATTTTCTCAATATTTGTTTACTGTCACAATCAAAAAATTTAAAACAATAAAAAGTTGCAAAAGGAATTTTAATGAGTGATTTACAAAACTCACATGAAAATATCACATGTAAAAGTATCACATGCATGAGAACAGCTCCTCTTAAGAGGACAATGATGCCTACATCTACATTGCATTTTTCATGGTTCTAAAATACTTGTAATCTAATCTTTTCAATGCATAGAATGCATTGTAAAACATATACTGAAAAAATAACGTAGAAAACTTGTACTTAAGAGTTTCAGGCATCAAATTTTAGACATTATTCAAAATCTCGCTTCTTTAATTGAATTCTGCACAAGATAATCACAAGTTCTATTCATTATTAAAGAAAAATCAACTTAATCAAAAATATATTTATTCAACAATCCAAGAAATAATTTTTATAAAAAATACAAAATACAAAATTCTCTCATTGAAGTGTTATTGTTGTTGTTTCTGTTGTTATTAATATGTAATTTAAAACTTTGATCATAGTGCACAATACATTTGTTCTTCATTTCTTAACATTTATTAAACATTTTAAAAATACTATTTGTATACATGTTCTTTGCATTATGAATATATTTTTATTTAATAAGATATATATTTTAAACAGAATATCAATGTTTGTGATATATTACATTGATATTTTAAATATTTTATATACTTGACTTTTTTTTGGTTTTTATAATAATTGTTATAGAAACAATTCTATGTGTTAGCATTCGTTTTGTTGTTTAAATCATTATCTCAGTGTATCTAAATCAAAAACATTAGTATTATTTTGTTGTTATGATATTAGATTATGAAAAACATTATTCTTTATAATTAGGGTTTAAAAATTGTTGTAAAGTATGAGAAGGGAGAAGCAGTTGTTAGCAACAAAGAAAAGATAAGAGAGATAAGAGAGATTAGAGATTAAAGAACCACATAAAAAACAAGAGGTTAGATATTGTAGAAATGTGCAAGAATAAGGCCAAACATGACACTACAAGGTAGCATGATTGGATGATAGCTTAGCTAGGTGTAGGAATAAGTACAATCTCCTTATAAGATACACACTTGTAAATACAAATAAAAAAATTAAAAATATAGTCATTCTAAATTATAAATAATTTTTTTTATATAAATAATTATGTGCAATTGAAGATTATGAATTCAAAGTAGGTATAAGGATCAAACTTCTCACTTAGGAGAGGGAACAAAGAAGGGTATTGTAGCTTTATGAAGTCCTTGAGAAGGCTAGATGGATAAGCTTCAAGAGGAAAAATATGAGTTGATGGAGAAATCAATTTAACAAATGGAAGTACCTTTGAAAATAAAAAAGAAAGAATTTGATTTTAATTACATGTAAATTGTAAAGCCTAGTATAAATTAATCAATTAGGATAGAGACATAGAAAAGTCCTTCTAGTAGTATAAGGAAGACCTTTAAAAAATGAGTGGAGAATTAAGTGTAAATGTTGACTCAACTATGTGAATCAAGTGCAAAATTAGGACTCAAGAGACTACAATAAGACAAGTACAACTTCCATGTGGAAGACTAATTGTCAACCATGAACTGTATTTTAAAAATCCTTAATGGAAAAATATTATTATATTGTTTATCTATTGTAAAGTTGTATGAATATTACTTGTGAAAGCAGAATAAGTATTGACTATTGTAGTGTAATTAAACACATGTGATGTTCATGTAAACACATGTAATGAATAATTCAGAATTCAGTTAACCTTTAAACATTTTGTAATTCAGTTAAATCATATTTTTTTATATAAACTACAGTAAAGCACCTAAATTATTATTTTCATCAATATTTTGAGCGAAAATTGCAACAAATAATTTAATATAACATATAAACAATTGAGAGAATGTTTTTGATTTTTAAGAATAATTTTTTGGAATGTCTTTCATTCTCCTTGAAACAAAGGCAAAATGTGACCATCACCATGCCACATGGTAACTTCAACCAAACATGGTATTTGAAACTCAATTTTACTGATCAAAACACAAACATCACTATTTCAATATTTCATGCTTTTCAAAGCCACGTGGCAATATGTCATTAATTGAAAAACCTCATACATCCATAGCTTTAGCTGTGAAAGGTCATGAACAAAGAAGCTCGAGGAAGCTGAAGAAAAAGGTTGGACTTCATCTTTTTGGCTGGGCTTATCATTTAGATGAACAAACCCTTTAGGGTTGTTTTTATTTTAACATAGAATGATCTATATTTTGAAAAATTATACTGGTGTAAATCAATGTCTATGATTAATTATCTAGCAGAAAAACCATTTAAAAACTGGATTTGAGTCCATCAGATGTTAAATTTGAAGCAATGTTGGGTAGTGTTTATTTGATCATCTGATTTTTCTCTCTATTTTCTTTCTTCATTTTATTGAGCACGAAAGTTTTTTGGAGCCAATCAAATAAACCCATAAATTATTACTTCATTATATTACAATGAAGTAAAAAAGACAATATGTTTTATTTCATCTAATCATAACATAGTGCCAAGATTTCAATATGAGAGTAAATTTCATTCTCACATTAGATGAATATAGACGATGAAATGCTCCTACTTTTGTGCTTGAATGAATTAATCAAAGGCTCTCAATACTAATTTTAAATCTATAAATTGAATCTGTATGTATATCTTTACAATTCTTCATAAAAACTCTCATAGAGTTTGCAATTTCTGATGACAAGTTTCATTTATCCAAACATACAAATAATGAAATGCATGAAAAAAATTTAATTAAGAATAAACTAGAGGATAGTCTATTACAGTGCCTAATATTCTGGGGCCTACCCATTTTCTTAAGCATATATTTCCTTGAATAATTTTTTGTCCACCACCTCTTGCTTAACATCTACTCAATCATAGTTCTATTTATACAAAAACTTTCATACTAAGGATCAACTTTGCTGACTTCATTTCTTTTTCATTCAACTTTTTTTACTTTTACTTTTTTAAAAAATTAAAAGAAGAATAAGTAAAAATCACACATGATGTCTTTGGCTAGATTACCTCCATTTCGTCCGTACAATGTGATTCTAATTAAGAAATGAAATAATAATTATTCTATATTAAGTGATAAAATATGAAATAATGACATATTCACAAAAGTATATAATTTTAGATATATTAACACATGATCAGTAGAAAAGATAAAATTCCATATATATATATATTTTATCCTGTTTGAATTGATATTTAAATATATGAAATTTTTACATCTAAACCAGAGTTCATTGTGTAGAAATAAAATTACACGTCAACTCAAATTTGCTAATAAAATTCATCATCATTGATTATGATTTTAGAGATAGAACTCGAAATTAGATTCAACAAAGATCCAATACAATCATTATATACTTTGTCTTGTAAATTTCATCTAATAAAAAATGAATATATAAAAATAAAAAAATAAAGTCTCAAATACTTCTCGTCAGTGCGCACACTAATATCCCATCTTGATCAAAATTATTGGAGTCCAGAATTATTTCACACACACACATGGGAATTTCTCATCCACAGGATCCGGTCTAATCAGTGAGACGAATGAATGAAACAATGAACAGCATTATCCGCTCCTCACCCTCCCAACGAACGAAGAAACGGACGAACGTTCGCAAGGCCAGACGACGAGAACTATGACGTGGCAGGATCTTCCAAGTGGCTCATTTCGTGACTAGACAGTACCAACAACAGTAACTTTTATCATCCATTCAGATGAATGATAGTTGCGGCGTCAAGGGGAGTCCGCGGAAGGCTACAGTGGCGAGGGGAGAAGGACAAGCGAGAGGGAGCAGCGGCGGAAGAAATGGTCCGTCTCGGATTTCGATGCTGTTTCAATGAGTCATGGCAACCAGACCACCACTACCATCGGCACATGAAGAAGAAGAAGAAGAAGAAACAGAAACCAGGATGATCCTGTCATCAGTGCTTTGAAGCGCATCTGAAGCAACCGGTATCGTGGAATCCGTGCTGTTATGGGAGTCACCCCACAAGTGATTCTCGTGGGATTGGCTCTGTGGGGGCAGCAGCCTGGTCCAATTCACCAGCCAGGAACGTTTCTCCTCTCTGAAATCGCACTCGGTGTGGAGCTTCGATTCGATCGAGCTGACAGTTTTGTGATGTTTCCATGATTTTCAGTGTCGTCACGCACCTTGACTAGCAGCAACTGATCGTGAATTTAGAAAGGGTAGGACTAGGAGGAGGAGGAGGAAGAGGAGTTGGAGGAAGCGTAAGTAAGGGATTAGAGGAAATTCGTTGTCGTGAGTCTTTGGTGGAAGCTGAGAATTGGACGGGGAGGTGCATCGAGTTCTGCAGGTTCCTTCTAACAAGGTGAGCCTTCGAGAGCACTTCGGGGTTTCGGAAGAAGTTTGCTTGCGGCGGTCGCTAGTCGCTCACCTACTCATGGCGACTTGATTAGCAGTTATAGGGTGTCGAGTTTTCGTGCAAATGAAGTATCGTGAGCGATGATGGGGTGCGAGCACGTCGCTCATCCTCTTTGCAAGGCAGAGGTGTCTCAATTGTCGGCCATGAGGTGGCAGGTTTCCAGTCATTGTAGATGGTTGAGCTCTGGCTGTGTCTTTCCATCTTTCCTTGTCAGCATACTGTGTTCAAGCAGCAGCAAGTGGAAGCTTTGAATCACTTTCCCCCATGACTCAAATCTTCAAAGGACGATGACGTTTCATGTTGCAAGAAGCCGAGACGAGGCTTCAGTTTGCTTCGTTGTTGCAAAGGCATAAAGGCATCATGGGCGAGTTAGAGTCAATGAATGCAATTCGTAAAGTCTCGTGGTTCCAATTCATGCGATTAAGAATCGTTGGTGGACTTAACTCTGACAAGCTTACCGCAGAATGCAATTTGTGTGGGTTCAGGAACTCCATATGTATGGACAAAGACTAAGTTCGCTCCCTCTATTTCCCTAGTCTATAAAGCAATCTCGGTAGCTTTTTTGGGAGATTGCAGTTCTGCTTGTGTTTGTGCTCGTCCGTAGGCAGTAGTCTCAACACGCTCGCTTTGCCTTACTCCTCTCTGGGTTCGTAACGATATAGTTTACCCTGGGGATCCCCTAGAGCAGCAGATCAGCTTGCTTGTTGAAAGTCACCTCATCTGCTAAAAGGTATTAGAAGTTCTTCAAGTTTTTCTCTAGAAACCATGGATGTTTCACTCAGGGATGCTCAGAATTCGACGGTTTTTACGTTCATCACTTGGGAAGGTTGGTAGGCGAACTAGTTTGCGGGAGAAACTCGGTTGAGATTGTTTTGGTGATGAGGTGCCGATTTTTCATTCGTGCTTTGACCATTTGGGGTTGATCTTTCTGCTAAATTCTCTTCATCTCTCGCAGGATTCACGCAATCTCTTATTCTTGGTAGTCTTTTGTCTTGGTAACTAATGTAGTCGCATCTTTTGGCAGTTTGCCATATCCTTGATTTTGGGTTGATATTAATTCTGACTTGTGTTCACTTCACAATGCAGGCGATTCCTCACCTGGTAGCTTGATGTAGGTCGATGCAGTGATGGAGCTACAGTATTGGTTGTGTGCACCGAGATTGGAGCTTTGAAACGCTGCTGTATATGCCGTCGTTCGTGGAAGCACTCATCGCACACTCCAGGATTTTCTCTGCTGGGAAGAGTAAAGCTGTTGACATAATGGTCACATGCATCGGCTGGTGGCTCACTAGCATTTTATGAGTCAAACGCCGTCAAGGTGTCCACCAAGTCAGAAAGCATCATCGAACGGCGGCAAAACTGTGTGTTTATCATAGCTTCACACAATGGGAGGATGCTGCCAAAAGCAGGTTCGCCAGGTCGTGCAGTCTTCGAAACACTCGGTTGTGATGCCGTCTCGGGTGTCCCCGCCAGTATGCGTCCAAGTAATCAAAGACGCAGATGAAGTAAAAGTAAAACTAGTTGGAGATATCACTTGTCCATACACACAACGCGTACGCATTGCTCTTCTGGAGAAGGTACAGAAGCATGATATGAAGTTGTTCACTGCAAAAAGGGCCAGCTTGTGCTTGTCCTTGAAGAACTTTGAAACATGCTTGAGCTGGGTGGTAACAAAAATTGTTTGTACTAGATATAGAATTGGTTAATTTGTCACCACGCGACGCGGTTACGTTCGGCAATTGACCATTTCGTTTTGGAACCTTCGGTGGTTATTTGGGATGTTTACTGCAGTTCTGTGAATGAAGTAACAGTATTGACATTATGATGGATATCGTCGCAGAGTGTGCCTGCGGAAACCTCCTTGGTGATGCCAGAAGATCTCAGGGGCGGCAAAGGAGATAATCTCGCTGCTGAGAGTCCGGATGGAAAGTTCCCGGTCTTCCAGCACGGATCTCACAAAATCACCGGCTCGGTTGACTCGATCTTGACCTACATCGAAGAAAACTTCGAGAATCCACTGCTTCCAAGTGGACTAGAGAAAGATGTCGCACAGTGGGTTTCTTATATCCGAGACATATTCAGTACGGTTATTGAGGACGCGTTGCACAACGGGGACCCCTACGCACAGGAATCCTTGGAAGCAAGGTTGAATGAATCCCTGGCGCGTTTAGACGATGGGCTGGAGTTGCACCACAAAGAGGGCAAACATTTCCTGGGCTCCAAGTTCACCCTCGTGGATGTTTACCTCATACCCTTTCTTTCCTTGATGGATCTTGTCACATACATTCGAGGTTTCGAGATAAATTCTTCTTTCGCGAGGTTGTCCGCATACAAGTCCGCCATGTGCACTTTCAAATGCTACAAGCCTGTGCAAATGGGTACCAACTTGACGAAAACCATACTTGTTCAGTCCTCCATAGAGAAACCCTCCCAGCCGATGGTCAGTTTGGCTCTTCTGCAACACAAGAGCATAATCTGGCATTTGAAGGCCTTTGTGAAGCTGGTGAAGGAGTTTGATGGCATCAACAGGAGCCCCTCAATGGATTCGATGCAAAGAACTGTTTTCGTGACGCGATTGAAGAAGCTTCCCAAAGTGTATGGTCGCCTGCTGGAGCTATTGCTAGAGCATGCTCAGATGGAGGAAAGAGTTATCTTCCCAGCGCTTGAAACGGCAGACCAAGGTGCATGACCAACGAAGACTCTTGGTTGTTGAGCTCTCCGTAGTTTTTTGCTGATGGTTTGTCCACGTTTGAGCCGAGCTTAACAATTGTGTACAGTTTTTTTTTCAGCAAAACTAGGCCAATTGCATACTTATTTCCGCAGTTGTGCGAGTGACCGCAGAGAAGTATTTGTTTGAGTTGGAAGGGTATTTGTTTGATTTGATAAAGAGGTGAAAAACTGATAGTAGATTTCGGATTCATTTGCGTGACTTGCTTCACAAAACTGAAAACCTTCAATCTTGTTATTGATGTTCCAGCGCTGACTGAGTCTGCATTAAAGGATCATGCCCGGGACTTACCAGTGATGAATGGAATTCGGGAGGATATTAAAGGCATTATGAGCTTGAGACAGGGCAACTTCGATCACCGGGAAGCACTAACTGCTCTTGCTGGCCGTGTGGAAGCGTTTGAGGTTAGTTAGAATCAAGCAATTACCACCTTCATACCCTTCCTACAGGATTCGCAGGTTGGGTAGCTGTCACTATTCTGATGTTCAGCCAATAGAATACTGAAAGTTGATAAACATCAAACCTGGTCCAAGCTTGTCACGCTGAATTGGAGCGAAATGTGCACCGAATTCATGCACTTGCTTGACAACATAAGCATCTCACAACCTCTTTTTTCCAATTCAAAGTATGCTCTGAAATAACAACAATGATTTACAGGTTCACGTGAAGGAGCACTTCCAGGAAGAAGAAAAGGAGCAACTCCCACTGCTGGATGCGGCTGGGTTCGGGACCAGGAAGCAACAGCCGATGGTAGCGCGAGCTTTCTTAGTTATGGAGGCCTCGCATTCTAGATTGTTGCCCTACTTGCTTGAAGGGCTAAAGCCTCACGAAGTTCATCAGTATCTGGGTATCATGAAGTTGTCAACCTCAGGCAATGCAGAAAAGAACTCTATGCTACGGCGAATAGCGCATGTTTTGAACAACGAGGAGTTCGAGTACGCTAGGAAGGTGGCGATCGACAGAATTCCATCGCTTGGTGGACTGCAGCTCACGACGATCCAAGATCGACCTGGCATGGCTCGTGGCTAGCTTACCAGTTCTCTTTCCGAATGTTTGTATAGTTATCCACCTGCATCGAACCACAGCATTACACCAACCGTCTTTCCTATATTGCTCTTCTCATCTTCTATTCTTTACCTGGAAGCGAAACGGATACATGATTAGCTCCTTATGTGGAGTCGCGTCAACAAGACTTATGTGGCCAAATCTATATCTCCTCCTTCTAGTATCTAACTAGGAAGTCTGGGCTATAGCAGTCTCTCGTGTGGAATCTGAGGAAGATGATGCTGCCGGACGGGTCGTTGTTCCATGGTGAGACAAGCTGTTCAACTGAGACATGGCAACGCAGTTTGTAAGAGCGCCGCAGCTATCTCCACCAAGCGATGCTGATGGGTGCACACTACACCGGATTTCTCAACTTCCTAGCTCTGACAAAGATGCGATGGAAGGTGAGAATTTCGTTGTTCTGCTAGACGAGCTCGGGCGTCTCCTTGAGCTATCTAGAATAGTGCATGCATCCGAGATGCGCTTAAACCTCTACCATGATTTTGCGAAACAACCCTCTCGTACGCTTCACTTATAGCTCGGACACGGATTGAGTTGTAGACATAACTGGAAGCACGTCGTTCACGTCAGGTGCTTATGTTTGTAGCTGTATTTCTACTAAGTGTGCCCACTTCCATGTGCGGATCTACGTCCTTGTTGAATGCGAGAATGGTTGTTTTGACTTCGCGGTTGTGGAGGAATCATAACGGACGTTATGAACTTACAATACGTTGTGAGAAATGTGGTCTTTTTATGCTGTTATGATTCTGTCATGATTCCATGCTATCACAAGAAAAAGTTGTGCACACCTTCAAACTCTGAAGCTCGAATTAGCCAACGGTGCATGATAATCTTCAGTGTCCAAAGCCTTTGCACAACAATGAATTGGATTAGTATCATAGTTCTGGAATCATGGAGAAGATTACCGACTCATTGAATCGTGAGTCCCCACGTCCAGCTTCAGCTGAGGATTGGAAGTTGGACTGGGGCATGAAGTTTTTCAGCAAATGGAAATGTTGCAAAATGTCGTCGACGTCGAGAAAACCGCATTATATCATTCTTAAGCCATATCAAGCATAGACCTCCAGTTCTCATGAAATTTGTCACGCTGACATCGATGAAGGTGCTGTTTTTTGAATATGAGGAAACCATGATTTATATGAAGCATGTTTCATGATCCATGGGCAACTCATAGCTTATGAAGGTGCGACCATGGACAGGGCTTGGCTTGCTCGGTGAGTCTCTTGGATTAGGGTCTTGAACTCCACTGGGATTTTTAGAATTGTTCTGCAATCTGCACATAGAGTGGGGTCTAGCCCTGTTATTACCGACATATCTATTGTGCAAATCAGTTAATGGATCGAGCTCAAACTCAAGACATGTATGTATGCATATATATATATATATATATATAACGAGAGAGAGAGGCTTGTTTACAGAAATGTGTGAGATTCAGATTGATTGTTTTAACTAAAATTAGCATATCATCACATTCATGTGTGTTTAACTATGATAGTTTTTATTATATTTTTAATTTAATGTAATGTTTTTTTAAAAATACTTTATTAATTGGATGTAATGTAAAAATTAAAAATTGAAATGTTAATAGTAATTTATTTGCAATGGTTATTGAAATCATTGATGTAAATAAGTGCATTAAGACATTTGTTTTAAAGGTAGAATCTTTGCAAATACAAGAAATCTTATTTTATTTTAATAGCGTTGCTCCATGCAATGGAGTTTGATTGCAAAGAATAAATAATACATTAAAAATATTATTATTCTTTTTGGACAAAATATTAATTTTAAAATCAAAAGTTAAATAATTAATCACACACACACACACACACACACACACATATATATATATATATATATATAAATTTTAAATCTTTTAATTAAAAAAATTAAAAAATATGAAGATCAAAAAATATATATTAATTTTAAGAAATATAACTAATGTACTTATGAACAAATGAGCAATAAGTAAATATTTTAATAAATACAAGAAAATAATTAATAAATATATTTTAATTAAATATAAAATAATTATTTTTAATAATATAAAATAAGAAAAATAAACTCTTTATATATATACATATATATTACTTTTATATCTATAATAAAGTTTTGTATATTAAATATTATTAGATAAAATATATTAGAAAATTTGTTTTAATTTAAAATAAGATATTATAGACCAATAAAAGATATAAAATATGAACAATAGAGTCAAATATAAAATTTAAAAAATATAATAAGAATATTTAAATTAGAAAATAATAAAATAATAAATTAGGTATTTTTTCAAAAAGTGCATAGAAATATGGATTAAGAAGAAAGAATTAAAAAAACACAAAAACTAAAGAATATATGAATAAAAGCAAAGATCACAACAACGGTATAGATGTATATTTCTATAGAACATCAATCTTTAAATATCTCTTATATAAGAATTATATAAATTATCCTATCAAATTGGTTCTTATATTGGTTTGTAATGACCCTAAACTACTATAGGATGGCAAGGTGAACTTAAAAGTTCTAGAATTATTCTAGTAAGGTTGGCAATTTAAATCCTAGATGCAAAATCTCAATCATGAGCAATAGAAAATGTGCTCAAGATTCACCTTTGTAGCATTAATATATATATATATATATATATATATAATAAAAATAAATAAAAATGGTTTCTATTCATCTATCTATTTTTTTGCTTCTCTTTATCTTCTTATTTTTTTTAAATTTTAAAAAATAAGTTGTTTTTGTATTAATCTTATAATAATTATCTTTATTTTATTTTATTTTTATTTTTTGCTATTCTAACTTTGGTTCTTTTTAATCAAGTTTGGTCCTTCTTTTTTAATTATATATAGATATAGATATAGATATTGTCCAATCTATACTTATTTAGATTTTAAAAAAAAATTCTTTAATTTTAATTGATTATTTACTTTGCATTAATAGTCCTTACCCAAGATTTTTGTAGCATGATGCAAGAACAATATTATAAATAAGATGCATCAATATTATTTTGATTGATTGAATAATTTATTTTTTATTTAATTAACATCTAAACTTCTATTTTGTCTACAAATACTTCCATGGTTTTATCTTTCTTTCTTTATTAATAATTTAATTTTTTTGTCTTTCTTCAACCAACTAAAATACTTGGTTCCAATTTCATTCTATAATAATATAGTAATATGTTCTTTTTCCAACCTTATTTCCTTGATATATCATTTGGCACAATTTGCAATTAATTCTAATCCAAATCAATATTCAATAATAAAATATATTTTATATTCTATTAATAATAGTAAAATATTTGATTTTACTTACAATCTTCTCTATCCACATTAATTTTTTATGTATATAATTAGAATGGTATAAATAAAATATAACATGCAATTACTAAAAAAACTAAGAATTGGCTATCTTTTCTACATGAATAATATTCTTCATAAATAGTTTTAAAAACAAGCCATTGAAGAGCTTTCAAACACTAAATCAAAACACATGACCAGTGCCACAACTACCAAGTAGATCTTAAGACCACAAGCAACATAAAAAGGATTTGGCTATAGAATCACTTTGCCAATTACCCTTTTTTGCAACAATCAATTTTGTAATCCAATGGCACAAAATCCTTTGTGACAGGCTCACACCAAGCATAGTCGTACTAAGCATCATTTCTGACAAGAGAAGATCAATACCAACAAACTTCCTTTGGAAAAAAACCCAATAAACTCGTATCATTGGGTTAGTTCAATTAATGCCGTAATATACAGTATACAGACTTTGCCTTGAGTACTTTACATCTTTGTACACAGCAACAACTGGTGGTGAGGTGCTAGCTCATGCTCAAGAGCAGACCATGATACAAGCAAAGTAGCTCGCTGTGGGCCATGAAGACCATGGATGCACACAGTTCTGCAAGCAATCTTGCAATGCATTACTCTCATATTCCTGCACACTCCGGCGATGGAGGACCATTCCTAATCTCACAAAAACAATGGCTGGGAGGCGTACTCACGCATGATTCTTCAGCTCAAGAGGACGGACAAACTAGCATCCCAGAAAGAGCACCTTTGCCTGCGTTGGTGGGTTCGATGATTCGGCCGACTGTAGACGAAGCACAAAGTTGCAAGGCGGTGAGCTGCTCAGGTGTAGTCGGAGACAGTCAGTTCTAAGGTGTACGTGTTCTAAGGTGTATGTGTTTCTTTTTTATTTTTTCGAGCCAACTAGGATATACCCGTCGCTCTGCCCCGTGGATGTGTTTGAACTTGGCCTTTGCTCGAAGTTCGATGCTGCTGCACCCGAAGTACATAGAAAACTCGTAGACCGGTTCATTGTCATGTGTGTGGTTCTTGGGTAAGTCGACGGTGAACTCTCCTTCGCTAACAACGCCAGGGTCATCTGTATACCTAGGCTCCTCGTCACCTGAACTGTGTAGATCAAACTTGATTTTTGGTTGGCCGTCTTTGAAAGGTGCGTATTCCTTCTTTACATAGTCGTTGATCTCTATCCGAGTCCCTTTCTTCGCGAAGATGTCGAATCTCTTGCGACACCATTGCGACCCGTCACTGGCGACTTTCAGTAAGTGCCTAGGGTCGATACCCGGCTCGAATCGCTTGGTTTTACTGGTGCCGTAAGTTCTCTTAAGAATTCGAGCCACAACAGCCCCAGGATTGAGCGCCAGGGCAACGGCGCCTTGGACGATGGCGCTTCCAGGGTCAGGAGGACTGAGAATATGCCTCACTTGACTAGAAAAATGCGCTCGGATTTGTCGCATTAGATATGGAGAGCCTGCGAATCCACCAACCACGAACATCGCCTTGATGTTGTTCACTCTCTCTACTGGGCAGCAATCAGTTTGATAATCTCATCCACAACTGGATCGAAAATGGACATCATATCCTGCTGTGTGAGTGTGATTTCGCTATACGACTTCCGCGGTGGATACCCTCGTCTCCTCTCGTAATCCTCCCACTTTGCAGCCAAGTTAGGGAGCAGAAAAATTTCGCTCATATCTGTAGTCGGCCTCGTCTCATGGCCGAACCCACGCTTGATTTCTTCCCAATCCTTGAGCAGGCGCGACCTGCAGTTTGGAGCGTCCAACCGCAGAAATTCTTCAGGACACCCTATTCGTTTGGACACGAACCGCAAGAAACATTCATCAACAATTGTCCCACCGCAAAGACCACCAGAGCTTTCCGTGAGCTCCTCAACTTTGTAATCCCTCCCGATGCCTATCAACTTCTGCACCACGATGTCGACTGTCCCACCCCCGATGTCGGCCACCAGAATATTATCACATCTGTGTAAGAACACATCGGGGTAATGCTTTGGCATAAGTTGGTGGCAATGGAAGGAAGCTGCTTCTGGTTCCAAGACAACTTTAACCGACTCTATTCCGCTATCGCCAGATACAAGCCCCGTGTTCATCATGCACACCTTCATCTGCTGCTTCGCCGCATCGTCCCAAATTGACGGCACTGTCACGCACCATCGCACTGAGCCTTGGCTGAACCTCGCCTCTCCATCATGGCTCCTGATCACGGACAAGGCAAACTCGCCGATGTGCTTCAAATATTGTGTGATGATTCTGCTCAATGTGAGCGACGGAGGTATGGTTCTCGCCAGGAAAGGATCGTCCAGATCTTTCTTCAGAAGCAGCTTGAACTTTGACAGGTAAAATCCTCGGGTGGAACTATCCCAGCGATTCGCCATATAATCCGATCGAGCTGCGTGACCCCAAGACGTACACTGCAACTCCCCAGTCGCTGTCTCTGTGTAGAAAATTCCCGTCAATGTCTTGCAATATCCGTTCCCACCGCTCATGCAAGGCCAGTCGTAATGGACATGGATGTGCTCTGGATCTGAAACCTTGGCGTAGGCAAACCCTGAGAATGTGATTCCGAAATCTAACCCTATCACCCAACCATTTTGGGGCGGAGTTCTGGCCTCGTCAGGAAGGCGAACGGCACCCGACACTTCCTCCACGGTAGTGACTGGTGCAGGATCACGAATACCCCTGCTGATTCGGGGCAGACCAGGGTTTGCAGATTCGTTAAGTGCTCGATCGTTAGGGCCTCTCGATGACGACGGTCCTATGTTTCCGACTCCGTTTGATTCATTACCTCGTACCCGTTCCACAGGGCATTTATCTCTTTTCGGCGATGAGCCCCAACCCAAGAAAGCCATACGGAGATTTGAGGAGACTAGCTAGAAAAAATCACACAATTAAAGTGCTACAGTCTTCGATCTTGTTCTAAGGAACTACAATACTGCTCGAATGTTTTTTTCCGTGAACCAAAGAAACTCCCTCGTCACTGACTTTAGAAGACATAGGTCCTACAGCAGAGCACGGCAGCAGAGGAAGAAAGAGCAGACCTAGCACCATAAATCTTCCACAACGCCGCTTTTGCTAGGAACATCACATCGCCAGCGCGTTACAAGGGGTACGACAAGCATAAAGTGGGTCTCGAATTCCCCGACTTCACCGAGGAATTTGACTCTGTGGGCGGTGCATTACCGACCCAAGAATGGCCAAGTTCAATCAAAATGAGGCTCCCCAGCCTGCTCTGAACGACCCGCTTATTTCCTGTTTACTGGACATTCATACCTTCTGGTACATGTGCAAATTTGCTGAACATAAATACTGACCACGATACTAAACAAGAGACCCTCCACCGAGACTCCAATGGCTTGTAAGTTGCAATCTGTTTACTAAAAAGACACTAACTGGCAACCACACCTAAATATCTCAAATATGTTTTTCGCTTGGGGGCCGGAAATAACGGATCTGCGACAAATTAGAATAATATTATATATTTTTCTGTTTTTTAAATTAGACAATGAACATAGAAAGCTCATAAGATTGGTGTTGCTTTGTTATAGAAAATGCTATATACTCATGACTGCATTAACTTTTGGTGCTGGTAAAAATCAGTCTAAGATTTTTTTTAAAAAGAATTTAAATTAAGTTTTTACATTAGCATTTTAGAGGTCCATATAGATTAAATTCAATTCAAAGTATTATAATTTACAAGATTTTAAATATCATTTACAATGGTTAGACAACTTGGTATGGTTAAAATTTTTAATACAAGTAGAGATTTGCTTTCAACAATATTTCATACAATCAAAAAATTGGTGTTTGTTTGTGCATAGGCATCCATCCAAAGGGCATTGCATCCCTTCATGCATTTATATATTATAAATTCATCCAAGATTGTTAGCCAATTTTTGTTTTATTTAAGTATCTCAATAAATCAGAAAAGTTGAGAGAAACTCAACATCCAAGGTTAATACCAAGAGTTACATCCCATGGGTTTTAACTGTATTATATATTGTCCACTTTGCAATAGACACTCAACATTTTTTTATGATTGTGATGGTATATTAAAAAGCAAACCTTTATAACAATTAATTTCCACCTCCTTCATAAGCATTTAGAACCCCATTGCTGGGGAACTAGTTTTTTCCGCCCGTGGAAACTGGGATTGGTTTCCTCCGGCGGAACCAGTTTCCGCCGGCGGGAACTAGTTTTACACTGGATCCTGGTATCTCCTGCCGCGTGTGAAGATACCTGGTCTTGTGTGGATCTACAATCTATGATCTCCGCTTGTGGATCCCCCAACTGCTGTGTGATCCCCCAACCTTGGGCTTCATCCGTTTCTTCAAGTGAAGATGGACATGGCCATTGCATTGGAGTCTTTCAACGTCGTCAACCCATTCACAATTTCAGCACAATTCAAGTGTTTTTTTCTTCAGATAGCTTTGGTTCCTGTGCTTGTTCATAATACCAAGGAGAGTGTCTGCTTGGAGGTACATCAAAGTTTTCAGGTCTCCTTTTTTACTCGCCTGTTGCAACAAGCTGCTTTTGAAGAGAAACCGGTCCACACATTCGCTTTGTATCATCTTCCATGAGCAGATTATTTTCCACATTTTGGGTCTACTTCAGTTGTACCTATCGCTCTACTCTGAGGGCTCCAATTCCATGACCAGCCTCACCACCTTCAGTGCGGCATCTACCTTGGTCATGGCGGTTATTGCAAAAGACGTTGCTGATTACGCTTAGTTTTTGTTTCACAGTAGTGTACTTGGGGGAGAGCAGCCAAGCAAGGCAGTCGGTTGAAGATCTCAAATTGTGGATCCACGCAGGACCGGGTATTTTCACACGCGGCAAGAGAAAGCCGGTCCAGTGTACAACTATTTCCCGCCGACGGAAAAAAGTAGTTCCCGCCCATTGCTTTAGCATGAAACAAAACAAAGGATCCTAATAGTAATCAAAGGTTATTTCTATATTATTAAACATTGAATTTTTATAATTTCAGCAATACAAATAATTATTTTTAATTTTGCAACTAGTCGTGTCGCTATACAATAATTGTTTTTTTTTCCCTCAATTAAGCATTTTATTAACAACATAATACTCTAATTACAATGGAATTCAATACAACTATATGACCCAATAGTTTAAAAACTCTTACACAATTTTTGTCAAATATAATAATACTGATGGAATGATTCAAATAATAATATATATTATAATACTAAATCATCTGTACATCAATGCCAATTTTAAAATTATTTATCCTGGAAGAAAAATTTCAGCATTTTTTCCACTACTAAGTTTCTCTCTATCCCCACTCATCCTGAACTTCAAACATTTAAAACCTTTTTCAATACACACACACATACAAATTATTTTCAAATTTGGAGTGAAATAAATGAGGGAGGCCAACACACGTGTCCATTCGTCAACAAAAACCATTCAAAGCCAACCTCGTAATCTCCGCCCACTCCTCACACACACACATACAAAAACAATCGCTCACATTCTCAAGGCAACACTCGGTATTCACCGATGGGTGCCCACAACCTGCAGGGCCGAGCTCAAAAGCAAAAGCAGCAGGCTAGAGTTGCACAATAACATCGATTGTAGCACAAAAAAAACATCAATGGTGCTTGCAGTCCACACGGTCCACCACGAGAACGAGAAAAAAGCTTCAGACGGATCTGGAACAAGTGGGTCTGGACCCATGGATCCATGGATTTGATGCAGCTGCAACTGATCAGATCGAACTCTGAGAGGTTTGTGTGACAATGGTAGTGGGAATCAGAAACTAGAAACTCTGCAACGGATCTCTATGTACAATTTCAGTGCCGAAGGTGATGGATGTCTGCTTGGCCAGAGTCGGGAGTCATGGTTTTGTGAAGCGATCGTGCACCGCCCGGATCATGTCGGAGAAGGAGATGACGCCGCGGAGGAGGCCTTCGTTGTCCACCACCCACACTCGATGCACATGGTTGGCGAGGGCCTGCGACATGACGTCGGCGAGCGGGGTCTCCGCGTGGCATGTCACTGGAGTGGGCCGGAATCTGCTGCATTCATTTGGGGTGGCTTTGACGGCGGCTCCCATCCCAAACCTCTGCGCCACGCTCGCTTTGCTGAAGAAACTCAGGATTGGCAGAGATGACCATGCCCGCAGCATCTCAGAGTTGTATCCGAGCAAATCGGTTGCAGAGAATGTTCCCACCAGTTTCCTGCCATTACCCTGTCCCCAAACAAGCTTCGTAACCGTTGGTAGACCAAACAATTCATGGTAAAGTTTCCCTCGAATTGACAGAAGTAGCACAAAGTAGCGTGATTAATGAATTTATTGTCTGAACTGGGTAACTTCCCTGTGGCGGTGGAAGAAAGAGAGGCTGTGCAGCAAGAAAGAAGGGGTTCATTCCGATTGAGGTGGCAGAAAAAATGACCAGAAATCAAAAGAAAGGAGCTCGAAAAACCAAGAGATTGAATCAGAGTGAAAGAAAATAAACGTTTTTTCATACGATGGTCTTGAAGCAAGGGTGAACTCTAGACTCCCATTAAGAAATTCTGGAGGTTGAGAGAAGACACTGACCATGACGAGAGCCGGTTCGGTATCGGATTCTCCCATTGGCTCCACAATCGCCACGGCTTGCAGCGAGGTATTCCGCATGCATTTGACAGCATCCATCACCTTCATGCAGCTGGGTGCTGCATAAACTGTGGACTGCACAGCGCCCAATCCCAGCACACTTGTGGTTGCCGTAAAACCCAGCTCCTTGGAATGCGTATAAAGGAACTCCACCATATCCGTTTGGGTGAAAATATGATAGCCTGGTGAGGCCTCCTGAAGCTCCACTCCTATAGTGTGCTCCATTTTGCTTTCGACGGGGATCAAAGCTCGGTGTATACCTTTGCTCATTGGCTCCATGGCATCAAACACTCTGCAATCCAAGTAGGCTTTAACAATGCACGTTTAGATGCGAGACAGTCATGGGACCGGCGAGCATTGCAGGCACGCGGATTAACATCTCCCGCTATCCAAGCGATGCCTTTGCAGTGCAGGATCAAGACAGAAATAGTGGACAACTCTATCCGTTCAAACATCTTTAGAATGTATGCAACGATTCCAGGCGTATAGAATCTTACGACGTCTTAGGGCTAATACTCCACAAGCTGAGCCCTTCCATAGAGTGGCCGATGATGGAACTCACGGTGGCTTTCAATCGGGAATCAACGTCTTCTTCGCTCTCTGCCTCCGCGATATGAATTAGAATATCCAGCACACTTACCATCCCAATGTACTGCTTCCGCACAGCCCCAGTGGCCTTATCAGACTCCAGAATCATACTGCCCCCTGCTCCAATCCACTGCCCTGGCGGGGCCGCAACGGGCACCGCCAAGATATTCTTCGCAAGCAGAGTATTGAGCGCGTCATTAACTGTAGCCATGTAAGGTATTTCCACCAGACGATTCTTGTGCTCCACGATCTGCTGCACGGTCGTGCCGCGGAGCACCTCCTCTGCCTCAATCCCTGCTGCCATTCTTCACCAATCCCTCTACCTCCGTCCTCTTCAATACCTACACACCTATTCCGCCCCGCAAAATACCCTATCACATCAAGGACGACGAGAAGCTCCATTACAAAATCTCGACACCGAATCCAGGCACAAAAACCTCGCCCTCTGAAACCTTACAAGCCCTAATACCAACAAAATATGAAAAAACACCTTCGGTATAGTCTCTCACCTGCGAATAAGACAAACTGTTGCTGATCCAAGCTTTTTAGGCCAAGTTTGCCGCTCCGAACTCCACTTTCATATCTCCAAAAGCAGTGGATGGTGGGGATTCGAAATGAAAAAAAGCTGTATGCAATGGTCCGAAATCATATCGAGCTTAAATGTGGGAGACGACGACGACGATCCTTGACGGCGCTGGGTCTCGTCCTCCCATGCTTCGAACTTCGGCCCAGTAGCTGCCAAGTGGAGACCGCCACTTGGCAGCACGTCGTTGATATTTTAAGAGCCACGTGGAGTTCGCATTTCATGATAATCCTCATCTTTCATCCTCCGTCCATACCGCTACTTCCTCGTTCATTCACTGTTTCTCATCCTTCTCTCCACGTGTCACTGTATTAGTAACCATGGCTCTCAAGGGGGGAGAGCATTCAGAAAAATCTCTATTTATTTGTTAAAGAATAAATATTGCTTTCATGGGATAAAACTTGGCTAGATACATTAATTAACATTTTAGCTTGCCTAGTCAAGACAATGAAAAAGCCATAAATAAAAATAGCTGACAATTTGTATCAATGTCACATAATAACATCATAATCTTATCATACACATAACATAACAAACAAAGTTAATTGTAAAAACAAATAACAGATCTAACACTGTAATGAGAATCCATATTCAAATTGTGGTACAATACCAATATTTGCATCTTTCTATCTTCAAGGTAGCTAATGATATGAATGTTTTTTTTCAATTGCTATATATTTTTACAAATACAATTATTAATATAAAGTTTGCCTAGCCTAGTTAAGTCAATGTAATACTCATAAACAATAACATTTTACAAGTTGGACTTAGTTTTACATAACAGAAGTCAAAAAAATTGGTTAAAATCTATTTATCTGATTTTATTCTTAAGTTCATCTTTACTGATATGAAAAAAAGAAATACAAATTCAGCAATGAAGTTATTTTGTTTAGCTGTTATTAAGAGTATCAGTATATTGGATATGTGAGATTATGATGGAATACCAGTATTGGGTGCCCTTGGATTGGTTTGTGAGAAACATGTTACAGAAATTCGTTGATGTATAATAATACACATTACAATTCACAATAGAATCAATATAATTGAGAAGTGCACATATATGTTTGATAAAAAAATAAAAAATAAAATGTAAAATGTAAAAAAATAAAAATATGTGTGAAAAAATAATCACATACCTAAGTAAAAAAAGAGAAACACTTTTAACTATAAAAGTGCAATAAAAAAAGAAATATGAAATGCAACTATGTGAATCTTAATATTTTGGTTTGAGGTATATTTTGATATTTTATGTGTGTGAATGTATATATATATATATATATATATATATAACCAATAAAATAAAACAAAATAAAATCATAATTTTTTTTTTCTTCAAATTAAGAATTATAATTTTTATAAAATATTATAATTTTTTAATAATTTATTGATTATATATATATATATATATATATATATAATCGTAATAGTATTTTTTAATATAAATTCTATAATTATTTTTAAATTTTTTTTATTAACCTTGTTTATTATTTAAATGACTTATTTTTGTAATGATTATGATATATTTATATATTATAGTTAATTTTAAATTTATAATATCATTTGTGCTTTGAAATAGTTGACATTAAGTTATAAGTGTCAAAGACATGAACCTAGACAAAACTTAAAAGACAACACGTTTATGTGTTATTAAAGAAGGGAGAAAATAATAAAAGAAGAGATAGTTATAAGATTGAAAAGAATTTGAATAGTTGTTGCTAAATACAAAGAGACTATAAAATCTTGAACCAAGACTAGAACACAAGAAAGGTGTTGATAAGATTGAGACAAGCAAAAATGGCTTTAGTCTTGCTTCCGTATATACTACTTATAAAGAAGGTTTTGTGGAAGCTTCTTAAGAACTACAAGGCTTATGGTCTAAGTATCAAGTTATAGATTACTTCTAATGAGACTTCTTAAAAATAAGAAACTTATTGGACAAGTTTCAATAGCGATGTGGTATATCAATAAAAGTCTAAATATCTAATTTGTGTCTAGAAATCTTTTTCAAAGCTTTTTAAAAAAGATATTATCTTTTTAACATGATTTTATCTATTTCTATTTATTTCTATTTATTTCTATTTACTTAAATAACATAAGCATCTATTATATATATATATTTTTTAGGCAACAAGTTCTATAAGGAACAATCAAATTATTTCATAAGTTCATGAAATATAAGATCCATCAAATAATATAAGCAACAAACTTTGATCTAAGTTCTACACAAAGATAATTAATAGGTTCCTTCAACCATCAACAATATCCTATTCTAAGGCAAGTAAATTTTTTTGTTATTTGATTATTATTAAGGCCTTCATAATTATTTTTAAATAATAAATTTTACATTCTATGAAGTGTAGTATCCACTTCTAATAGTATTAGTAAGCATCAAGAGTCTCTTCCAAGATTGTGGTATCAAGCACGTTATATCTTGTCATCTATTTGAAAAAAGATATATCTCTTTTAGGAATCTTCATAACAATTCTAACATCATCCAAGTTGAAACAACCTAAGTACTTCATCAAATAATAATATAAATAATAACTTTTGAAATAAATTTTTTGATTGTTGATTTTCTATATTACAAATTTTTTGATTGTTGATTTTCTGTATTACAAATTTTTTTTATAAGTTGATCTTTAAACTTCTTTTTACTTGAATTATACTATCATATTGTCAATTTTGATCTTTGGTTTTAATAGATATTTTCAATAAAAAGTAATAATAAGCTTTGATGCATTTGCAAGATTCTTAGATGGCTCCTATGTGCATTCATTAATATCTTATTTATACTAATGTGCAAGATATTTTAATTTATTTTGGCTTTGCTTTAAATCCAAGACTTTTTCTACTTCAAATTTTTTATTATTACTAATTTTTAATAAGAGGTGGTGGTAATTACTTTCTTTATTATATATTGATTGTATTATAAGGCTCAATGAAAGACACATAAAATATAAGATGTATCTTCATTGATTGTGGTAATTGCAATTAATATAGAATTAGATTAATTTATTTTTGGATAATAAATGGACTAAGTTTTAAATAATCTAACTTCTTGCAAGGTTGATTGGTCTTGATATTATGACAATATAATTATACCTTATCAACAACTTTGAATAAAAATTATTCTTTTTAAAAATATTAATATTTATTTTTAGTTATTTTTAAGTCTATTTTAGTTGTATCTTCATTATTGCATGAAGCTTTACTATTCTCTGTGCCAAATTTTTTATTATTGGATTTTTAACTTTTAAAAAGTTAAAAGCATCAAATTGTAGATAATAACTATATCTAATAAAAAATAAATATTATTAAATAAAAGAATGTATCATATTATTATATAATTTTTTTTTAATAATAAAAGAATTATTCAATTGTTTTGATAATAGTTAATAATATATTACAAATATTACTCTAATACTTGATTTATATATTGTATTTGTTCATCAATTTAAAAATAAAAAATTAAAGATATTTTAGTAATAATCTTTTAAATATTAAATAATATCTTCTAAAATCTTGATACAAATTGAAATCTTTGATAAGATATAATATCACTTAAAAATTTATAATATTAATAGATATTATAAAAAAAATTATAATTTTTTCATCATTTATTATAATTTTTGTATAAGATACAAAATGTGCCATTTTGATTAGACAATCTACCATCACAAAAATAAAATAAAGAAAATTTAAAATTAGAAGATTTATATTACAAATACACTATTCAAATAGGATAAGATTCTAAAAGTTTAAAGAACTAAAATATAAGATATTTACTTTATATTATAAGCAAGGAATTACAATAAGATACAAAAATAAGACTAGAAGGCCCAAATTGAGCCACAAGGATTGCGTTGTTGAAATTGAGGATCCAATTAGCCTTGATTCTTATATATATTAGCTCTAAGGAAGTTTTTTGAAAAATTTCCTTAATACTTGGAAGTGAAGCAAGCCTAAGATCTGTCTATAATCATTTAAGATATCCTAAAACCTTCTAGGATCTTTCAGAATCTTCTTGAAACCTAATAGTACCTACTATGGCCTTCTCAAAACCATCAAAAATCTTGTAGAGCCTTGTAGAACTAAGTCGAACCTTCTAAAACCTTCTAGAATCTTTCAGAGTCTTCTTCTATTGTATGTTTATAATATTATCTCTTTCTTTAGCTTTAAGTTCCATGAAGAAAGAAAGAGTTGAAGTTGATCAAAGACAAAAGAATTCAAAGATGTGTTGTATGGTATCTACCACATGTTCAATTTGTCTTTTGCAAGTTAGAAGATTTATCAATCTTTGTAACCAATGATAGTGATCAATGCCTTCTACCATAGATCAAGCTTGAATTTTTGTATCTTTGTTGCATAAACGTCTTTCAAAAATTGCTTCAGGGTGTTATCATAGTACATATCGTCTTATTTGAAAATGCATTGGAAACTTGACTATGGAAGATAAACTTGTATATTACAACTAATCAAAAATCTAACAATCCTAATATAATCTTAAATAAATATCAATTAAATCTTTCACAATACTAATCAAATCTTAAAAGAATTATAAAGAAATTCTAAAAAATCCTAATAAAATCATAAAAAATCTTTAAAAAAATTTTAAAGAAATTTTTAAAGAATTCATAAAAAAACATTAAAGAAACTATAACCAAATTCTAGCCAATACTAAAGAAATTCTAAATAAATCCTAATTGAATTTTAATCAAATTTTAAGTAAATTCTAATAAAATCTTAATCAATCTTAATCAAATTCTAATGAAATTCTAATCAAATCTTAATCAAATTCTAATGAAATTCTAGTCAAATCTTAATCAAATTCTAAGTAAATTCTAATAAAATCTTAATCAATCTTAATCAAATTCTAATAAAATTCTAATAAAATCCTAATATTCTAAATAAATCCTAATCAAATTAAATAGAAAATTTAAAATCTAAATAATTATTAAATTAATTATTTATCTTCATTCAAAATTTGTATACTTTTTAACCTATAAGTTAAAAACAAGTATATAAAATTTGAAGAAATTTAAACTTACTAATTGGAAGAAAAAGCTCCTAATCCTCTTGGATGTTAGTTGTTCTCCTTATCTAATATTGATATTGATCTTCTAGTGTCAATATCTCTTTTTTGCACCATTCATATATTCTAAAGTTTTACAAAAATATTAAAAATTAAATTAAATACTAGCTCAAAAAAAAAATCCTTCTAATCTAATTGGCAAATTACTCAAAATCATAGAAACACTTAATTATCCAATTTTCAAGATTCTAGCTCACTTAAATTCTAACAACCTTTGATTTAACCATTAGATTATTTTTTAATTTATAACAAACATCCTACATAGCTACATTCACAAATCCATATATTTTTATCTATAGATCTGCTACAAAACTCTCAATGTGCTCAAAAATATGAATCTACTTTATTTTTCAATAACTAGAGTTATCCAAATAGAACCATGATTTTGCATAGCTCTCACAAAATCATTACAAATCCAAAAACTTTGAAATCAGCACTCAAAAAAATCCTATCAAATCTGATCTCTAATCTTGCTCTCTAATCAATAAAAAAACTCTCTATCTTCCATACGTATATAGTTTTGTGTCTTAGAGTTTGGTTTTGATCCTAATTCACAAGCATCCCTCTCTGGATATCAATTCAAAGTTTACTTAGATAATTTTTATTAGAAACTACCCTTTATTTCAATCTTAAGATATCTATAGTAGTATTTTTATTAATCTACCTTGTTTTGTCTTGTTTATGGTCCTACAAAATAAATAGAGGCATTTTTTATAAAAAAAAAGCATTAATATTAAATATTTTTATTTCCTCTCTATTTTATTTTATTTATTTATTTATATTTTATAAAGTAATTTTATTATTTAATCTTCAATTAAACTTCTGTATAATATGTTTTCTTTTATTCTTTTATCTTATAGCCGTATTACAACACAACAACATCCATTATGGAGTAGGTTCTATTTCAATGATGATTATTATAAAGAGGTTGTTGGATATTTTACAATATCTTTTTTATTTAGGCAATTCTTCATCTCAAGGTCAATAATGTGAAATGCTTAGTTGAGATGGCTATATTAATATGGTATTGTCTTCTTGACTATCTATATTTTACTATGCAAGTTAAATTAAAATTATATTATAATCTTAAGGTGGAATGGAATTACTTTTGGATTTGTTAATTTATATATATATAAAAGTTGGACTTTGAAACTTTTGGAACTCCTTCCACCTATCTTATAAAAAATTACAAAGTCTAAAATATGCCATACTTGGATATGCTAGATAGAAATATTATCTAGCATATATTGCTACTTTAGGTCTAGAAGGATATCTTTAATAAAATTTGTATATTATTTATAGCATATTAATTAAATTTGAAGTTGGCTCTCATGAATATTTATTAATATTATAATTGCACCAATACACATAGTATTCTAATTGGTCTTGCTTTAGCTTCAAATCAAGTATTTCTTCCACTTCAAATTCTTCACCGTTATTTACTTCAACACAAGAAGGTGGAGATTGAATTCTTTCTAATATGTTTAATTTCCTATAAGATTTTGAAAGAAATGTGTAGAAAATAGGATGTACCTTCATGAGTGTTGATAGTTTTAATTGGTAATTAATAAAGCTAATTTATTTTTAAATAAGAAATGGTCTCAACCTTTGATAGTCCAACTTGTTAGATGGTCAAGTAGTCTTTACATTGTATCAAAGCAACCATATTTTATCACCAGCTTGAAATGGAGGTTGTTCCTTCTTTTGAATATTAATTGCCTCTTTGGAGCATACTTGAGCTTTTTCTAATTGATAACATGTCCAATTTCTATGACTAGAGTAAAATCGAATTTGTTGAGTAGACACATAAATTGTATTATTGTAGACAAATTTAATTAGAAATAAATAAGATATTTAATCATCTTATTAATAATTGATAGTACACCTTAAATAATGTTCCAAGATTTAATTGACTTATTATATTTGGCCAACAATTTATAGATGAAATATTGAAAAAAGCTTAATGTCTATTTGAAAAATCTCAAAAAATAACTTTTAAAACTTAGATGCAAATTATATTCTTCAATCTAATATAATATTATTTAGCAATCTATAGTATTAATAGATATTATCAATAAAGAATTTGGTTTTTTCTTTACTAGTAATGGACTTCTTGTAAAGAACAAAATATGCCATCTTGATAAATTTATCAATAATTATATATATGGCATTAAAAAAATTGAATAATAAAAGATCTATGATGAAATCCATAGAGATAGAAGAATATAATTGTTTTAGAATTAGTAGCGGTTGAAGAAGTCCATATAGATAATGTCAAGGATTCTTTGATCTAGAACATATATTACAAGAGAAGATAAATTTTTTCATAGCTTTCTACATTTGAAGCCACCAAAAATCTCTAAAAATGAATTCCAATGTCTTGTTGAATCAAAAATGTTTCATAACTAGAAAGTCATAAAGTATTTGAAAAACACAACGGCACAATTTTTCTTCTAGAATATATAGATATTCTTTAAAGTAGATGAGATTATCTTCAAACTTGAATTTATTTGAATCATTATGGATATTATTGAAACAATGTTTAATATAAAAAACATGAGGATCTATAGCCAAGGTTGCATGAATTTGATGAAAAAATAAAAAATCCATTGGAATTAGTATAAAAATTGTTCAAACACAAGATTTCTTAGATTTCAAGAGTGTTGTCTATAGTTGATTATATGTTTTTTTTTTTTTTTTTTTTTTTTTTTTTTTAGCACAAGGTATGATTGACTTGATAAAGCATTTGACAATCTTTGTTTTTTGGATCAATATGTGATATTGAAGTCAAAATGGAATCGAAATATACTCTGACAAGCTTGATAATAATTTAAAATATGAGCTAATATGCAATACTTAAGGTTCTTTTAATCTCTACATACAATCACTAAATATAAAGTATTTTCAAGCAAATGGGGCTATTCTTAGAAAAAATCCACAATAATAAAAGTTCTTTAATGTGAATCTCATAATTAATTTTTGTAGCCAAGAATTTTTTGGAATAAAATGTAATTGTATGCAATTTCTTTTTTTTTCTAAGTTGTAATAAGTCTACTTTTAATGCAAAGCCTAAGGTATTGATTTCCATAAAATATGGCTTAAAAAAGTCTAATTAAATTAAGATATAAATTATAGTGAATATTATTTTTAAATATTCAAATGCTTTTTTAACTTTTAATCTTTATTTAAACTTATCTTTGCATATCAATTTAAATGGAACAATTATTTGAGAATAATTATTGATAAAGATCCTATAAAAGTTTATAAATCTAAGAAAGTATTGGACGTTATATATCAATTTTAAAATTATTCAGTTGTTAATGGTCTTAATTTTCTTTAGATCCCTCATTAAACCTTTATTTAAAATAATATACATGATAAGTTTTACTTGGGATTTATAAAATATATATTTTTTAAATTGGCATACAATTTAATTTCTTATAATCTTTATAAGATGTTATTTATGTTCTTTTAAAATCTTAGAATAAATCAAAATATTGTCCAAATAATATATAACAAAGTCATTAAAGAATTTATGAAATATATTATTCATCAAACATTAGAAAATGGTTGGTGTAATTGTAAAGCCAAAAAGTATGATATTATATTCAAAATATCCATATCTTATACAAAAAATAAAATCTTATATTTATTTCCTTCTTCGATGTGTATTAGATTATATATTCAATATAGATCTATTTTGGTATAGAACTTAGCTCAACCCAATTAGTCAAAAAGTCTAAATAATAACGATAAAGGATAATAATTTTTTATTATTATTTTGTTGAAGCTATAGTAGTTGATACATAGCTATTGTCACAGATATAAGATTTACTCTAATAATTATATTATTAATATAAACCAATAGAAGTAGGTAAAATAAATTGATTTGATAATATCTAATAGACCAGCTTCTTAGAAGCTTCATAGATGCGGAATCACCTTTATACATATCTATAGGTGATTGATAGGTTAGAAACTTGGTCAACAAGCTAGCCACATGGCGCATATATTGGTAGCTTGTGGAACAAGTTAACCATGTGTCACACATGTTGGTAGCTTGCAGAACAAGTCAAGTACGTGGCGTACATGTGGAAAACTTGTCGTGCAAGTTTGACACGTGTCTTGTAAATTAAACACATGTAGGAGGTCCTATAGAATACCGCCACATAATTGTTAGTTAGATAGTATTTATAGAGGCAAGAATAAAGCTTTCTTGACTCTTGTCAATTCCTTTCTTGTTTCTAGTCCAGATTTAAGAATCTATAGTTTTCTTGTCTTGTGGCAATAGCCATTCTAGTTTCTTTTAATATACATACTTCCTTATTTTTATTTTATTATTCTTCTTAAAAAAAGTTTCATATATTTATTTACTTTCATCGAGTTCTTATCCTTGACAGATTGATAAGAATACACATACAATATCAGAGCTTTGTCTTTTTTTGATTAAGAGTGGATTACTTCTTTTTCTCGATAAGACATAAGCATATTAGAAGTTGTGGAGCATCCACTTCTAAACTGATGTTGTTTCTAGAATTTTTTCTTTTGAGTGTGTTATTCTATATTTCTTGAAGTGAGAGTAGACACCTTCCTTCCTATTATATTATTATGATAGAGCTTGCGGAAATGAAGAGTGCAATGGCACAAATGCAAGAAAAAATGAGAGAACTAATGCTTGCAATGCATCAACTTAGTTTACCACCACAAGGAACAACAAGATTAGCAGGAAGTGAAGAGATAGAGATGGTTGGAGCTATGTCAATATCTACACCAAACCATACTATTTCACTTATGATGGAGCACCGTTCAAACATTAGAAAATAAAAAATTAGTTTGCTTGAGAAGTTTGATGGCACAAGATGTAAATTTCAAGGATTTGTCAATGAGGTACAATTGGTGATTGAACTTCAATCTCAGAGTTATCTTACGTAAAGATCTCAAGTTAGGTTTATTAGAATGTTACTTTTGAGATCTGCTTTATCCTAATTTTCATCTTTTTTTGAACAATGTAATCCAATATTAGATAATTTGGAGGTATTTTCAGCAAAATTCTGATCTATGTATGAAAAACATGATGTAATCCGTATTGCAACCAACAAGTTTTACATCCTATGACAAGGTAATTGATTAGTGTTATTATACGCTTTACAATTTTGACAACTAGCAACTAATATCAAGTGGGATGATATTCCACTCATCAAGCAATTTCTCTACAGATTATAATATGAGGTAAAAAAATTAATGTTCAATTTATCTGATCCTCAAACATTGGGTCAAGCAATTGTTTTTGCTGTGAAGTGTGACAATCAACTTTTTGAGTTTTGATGTGAGAGTCATAAAAAAAAGCCTCAACGTTATTATTTAATAGCAACATCAACATCCTCACAAAACATACATTTAGAAGTAGAAGACATGTAAATTGATGTGGTATGTTTTAAACCTCTTACTAAACAAGAAAAGATTTGGCGTCATCAAGGAGGATTATGTTTATATTGTGGAGAACCTAAGCACATTGCTCAACATTGTCTAAAGAAATAATACAAGTACAAAATGAGGAGTACGGCTGTCAAAGAAGACAACATGTCGGAAAATGAATTTGTCCAACTATAATAGGGACCATTATTGTGTTGTGGTTTGGCTACTATGTGAAAAAAATTATATATGTATATTTAATGTACAATTTACTACTTAGCTAAGTGAAAGTCATATTAGTGGATTTTTATTGGTTATAGGATGTGATTAGGTTGCTAGTTTAGAAAGGATCTATTAAAAGGATTATTATTAAGATTTATACGACCTTATTTTTTTTTTAGTAGTGACTTTTGAAATTAATTTTATATTGATAGTAACTTGTATATATCTTAAGTCACCTATGTTAGACATTGGTGATCCTTAAGATCTTATTTACTTCTTTTATTTGGTGCTTAAAGCACCAAGTATATAAATCTTATAAGAAGAAGGGTTAGAAAAGGGTTTTTAGTGTAAAAAGGGTAGTTTGGCCATCCATGTGGATGAATAGAGGTGGATGATAGAAATCTCTATTCTAATTGGCCAAAAATCATGCCCAATGGGCTTCAAGGAGGCTGCCCGAGGGTTTATTAGGAGTTAGGGTTTGTTTTTCGAGAGGAGTCGAACATCAGAGGCTAGGATCATAAGGTTTAGGTTTTTGGATCTGATTTAGGTGCAAATTTTGTGTGATTTGCACTTTTTATGAAGAAGTTATAGGCGCTCAAAGTTAAGGTGTCGATTTTGGACCTACTGTCACTCTTTTGAGTATAACTCGCGCATATAGAAAGCAATCAAGGATTGGCGATTGAGGTTGGAGAGAGCACTTTCACGGCTACACTTTTCACGTATGGCTCGATAAAATCCAAGCTAGGATAAAGGAGATATTGGGAGTTGAAGTCAGTGCTTACAAAATTAAGGGCAGTAAGTGACCCGCTTACATAGTGGTTACATTTTGAGCTATATCTTAGGCAATTTTATAGATTTTTGGCTCAAAATTTTCAGGAGTATATATGTTTATGTCACAAGACTATGTGCAAAAATTTTGTGGCATTACAATTTTGGATTTGTGAGATATAAGGAAAATAGTGCTTGGGTGTCTCTAAGCTAGGGTTTTAAGCACCTGCTAGGGGTTTTGAGATATCAGACGATTGAAAATAAATTTATGGTTGATTATTTCTTGTGGTGAAATTTAAGAAGATTATCTATACTTTGAACTAAAATTTATAGACACTGAATGGTTGGATTAAGAATTAATGGACTCTAAAATTTAGCAAGAAATAAGTCTTTGCGGGTGAATAAAGTTTTGAAGGATTTTTGTGGAAATTTGAACCTTTTTTGTACAAACTTACTTGAATACAAGAGGGTTTATATATATAACTTTTCTTTTGTGAGATTGTTGTATTATTTGTTCTTTTTATTAAGGGCAAATCACTTGTTGGATTTTTGCCATCAAATTTCAAATAAACTCTCCACAGCCAGGTACCCAATGTATTTCTAGATAGAAGGCCACGTCATACAACACCGTACAACTAAAACCTTATACAGTTCCTAGTGAAGGTCCTATTCTTTCTTCAAAACCCTCTCTTGGTTTTATAATAGATGTATATTTAGGACCAAAAAATTACAAAGCCTCTGTCTTATTAGATTTAGGAGCCTCAACATGCTTTCTAGATGAATAATTTGTTAAGAATCGTAAAATACCTTTAATACATAAAACTAAACCCGTACATATAGAAGTCATAGATGGTCACCCATTATATTTTGGTGACATCACTCATAAAACCTGTCCTATAAAAGTAACAATAGATGGTCATAATAGCTACGTAACCTTTAATAAAATTAAATCTCCATCTAATCCAGTTATTTTAGGTTTATTATGGCTAGAAAAATATAACCCTCAAATAGATTGGAATTCTCATAGACTTGATTTTTTTCAAAACATTAATAAATATCCTGCCGACCAAGTGAAAAGCTATAAGTCTAGTATAATAAAACCCGTACTTATAGGTGTAAAAGCTTTTATATACGCAACAAAAGAAGGATCAACTTTTGCTATTTATGCCACACCCATTTTTGATGGTGGAAAGACTTTAAGTGGCATTCCAAGCCAATATCTGGATTATCAGGATGTTTTTGAGAAAAAAAATACAGATATTCTTCCGGAGCATTGTCTATATGATTGTTCAATCGACCTCAAGGAAGGAACTTAGCCACCATTTGGACCAATCTACAATTTATCACAAGATGAGTTGGCTGAACTCAAGGCATATATTGTCGAGAATTTGGCCAAGAATTTTATACGCCATTCTAAATCTCCAGTAGGAGCTCCAATTCTATTTGTGAAGAAAAAAGATGGATCATTGCAAATGTGTGTTGATTATCGAGCACTCAATAAGATCACAATCAAGAACAAATATCCATTACCTTTGATATCAGAATTCTTTGACCACTTAAATTAAGCTAAGATCTACACAAAAATAGATCTAAGAAGAGTATATAATCTAATATGCATCAAAGAAGGAGATGAATGGAAAACTGTATTTCGAATCAAGTACAAACATTTTGAATATAATGTCATGCCTTTTGGACTTACGAATGCACCAGCTGCTTTTCAACATCTCATGAATGATGTTTTTTGTGAGTTCCTCGACAATTTTGTCATCTGCTACCTAGACGATATTTGATCTATTCTAAGAACATAGGAAAATATGAAATACATGTTCGTCAAATATTACAAAAACTTAAAGATGCAAGATTGTACGCCAAGATGAAAAAGTGTGTATTTCACACTACTCAAGTTGATTTCTTATGATACATTATTTCAAATGATGGTCTCATGATGGATCCTAAGAAAGTCCAGAAAATCATGAATTGGAAGATTCCAAAGATGGTAAGAGATGTCCAATGTTTTTTGAGATTTGCCAATTATTATTGGATCTTCATCAAAGACTTCTCTCAAGTTGTAGCTCCACTTACACGTTTGACTTGTAAAGACAAACTCCAATGGAATCAAGAAGCGGAAGCAGCATTTGAAGCTCTGAAGACATTGTTTATTTTTGCACCAATCTTACATCGTGTTGACTTTTTCAAGATATTTTCTATGGAAACAGACGCATTAGACTTTGCCTTGGATGCAATTTTGTCACAAATGGGAATAGATGACAAACTTCATCCAATAGCTTTTCATTCAAGAAAATTCTCAACAGTCGAGATCAATTATGAAATCCACGACAAAGAACTTCTTGCAATCGTAGATTCTTTTCAAGAATGGCGTCATTAACTAGAAGGCGCTTCCAGTCCAATCACCGTGTATATGGATCACAAGAACCTCAAGTATTTCATGTCGGCACACATGTTGAATCGTCGTCAAGCTCGTTGGAATATGTCTTTATCAAGATTCAAGTTTATTATCACTTATCGGCTAGAAAAATAACAAGGTTTGTATGATGCCTTTTCTAGACATTCTTATTTTACACCAAAAGAAGGAGATGCAACTTTTGAGCAATAAAGAATGGTCTTCTTGAAAGAGGAGCAATTTCATCTTCGAGCAATGAAATCAATATTGACTGTTGATTCAACTTTTTTCAAGCAAATTCAGTCAAGTATGTCCTCAGATCTTCTTGTTCATAATCTCAAGAATAATTTTTTCAAGACTCATGATTCTTCTAAATTCAAGTTCAAGAATAAACTACTATATTTCAAAGGATGCCTATATGTTCTACAAGGAGAAGCACATTTACGTGTTCTTCAAGCACGTCATAATTTTCTAGTGGCAGGATATTTTGGATACAACAAGACTTTGGAACTTATATCAAGAGATTTTTGGTGGCCTCAAATGTGGAAGGTAGTTAAAAACTTTGTACAATCATGTAATATCTGCTCAAGATCAAAGACTCCTCGTCATCGACCTTTTGAACTTCTTCATCTATTACCTATTCCAGAACAATCATGATCTTCTATTTCTATGGATTTCATCACAGATCTTTCAAGCTCAAGATCTTATGACTCTATATTTGAGATAGTAGATTAATTCACCAAAATGGTACATTTTGTGCCATGCACAAAATCTATTCCAGGTGAAGAAACAATTAAGCTTTTCATTGATAATATATCTATCACTATCATAGGTTATTTAAGGATATTATATCAGATATAGGAACTCAATTTGTGTCAAAATTTTGAAGAATCTTTTTCAAGATCTTAAAAGTGGACATAAAGTTATCTTCAACTTTTCATCTTCAAACTGACGGACAAACAGAGTGCTTGAATTAAGTTTTTGAGCAATACTTAAGGTGTACCATCAATTACCAACAAGATGATTAGACAACTCTTCTGCCATTGGCAGAGTTTGCTTATAATAATATGATACATTCTTCTATACAACAAACATCTTTCTTTGCTAATTATGGTTATCACCCACGACTTGATGTTTTTGACCTTTGAAAAGTTGATAATCTAGCAGCAAAAGATTTAGCAAATCATTTGTCAAAGCTACATGCAATAATAAAGGTACAATTAAAAGAAGGTCAAGAATGACAAAAAATAAATGCAGATGTGTATCGCAAGGAACAACAACAATTCAACGTGGGAGACAAGATATAGTTACTTCGTCGTAATATCAAGACTACTCATCTTTGTGATAAGTTGGATTATCGTAGACTTGGACCTTTTCTTATTTTTTAACAAATCAATCTAGTTTCATATCGATTACACCTATCGGAGTGTATGAAGATCCATCCTATATTCCACGTATTACTACTCAAGCCATACAAGATAGTGGATATACAAGGAAGAAGACAAATACCACCGCCTCTTATAGAAGTAGACAACAATGAAGAATTCGAGGTTGAAGAGATTTTAGATTCAAGGCAACGCCAAAATCGATTGGAATATCTTGTGCATTGGCGCAGATATGATATTAGTGAACGCACATGGGAATCATCCAAGAATCTAGCAAATACATTAATAAAATTCAATATATTTCATCGACGACATTTGTCAAAATTAAGATAAAAAAATCAAAAAAATCTTTGCTATAAAAAAAAGCAAGTTCTATAAAGGTTTCATCCTACCTTGTATCATTATTTGTTATTTTTTTAGATTTGTTCATGTTAAAAAGATGGAGGATCAACAACTAGTGAATTCAGCTTAAGAGCCATCATTTGTTGATTTATCACATGAGACATTACGACTATCACAACCTTCAAGACGACGGAATAGAGATGAAGACCCTCAAGAACAACATGTCTTTTCTCGGATTGGTGGAAAATACAGCGTATTTGGTATCATGACCTTAGAAGAGACTCCCAATGTTTGGTGATACTTTTAGAGGTAGGAACTATTCTTGATGGTGTTCCTAATGTTTTCTTTGAAGGGAGTTATGAAGGCCTCAACAATGATCAAATAACAGGGTGGTCCTCTCGTCCTAGTATGGAATATTATTGATGGCTGAAAAGACCTATCAACTACCTTCAAAGGGAATAAAGATCAGAGTATATGACAAATACAATTCGACGTATCCTGGACTTCCTCAACATGTAATCACTGCTCCTCGTGGAACTCGTCCCTAGAAGGGGCGGTAATGTCACGGACATAAGATTTACTCCAATAATTACCTAATTAATATAAACCAATAAAAGTAGGTAAAATAAGTTGATTTGATAATATCCAATAGACTAGCTTCTTAGAAGCTTCATAAACGTGGAATCACCTTTATACATGTCTATAGGTGATTGATAGATTATAAACTTGGTCAACAAACTAGCCACATGACGTACATATTGGTAGCTTGCGGATCAAGTTAAGTATGTGGCGCATATGTGGGAAACTTGTCGTGCAAGTTTGACACGTGTCTTGTAAATTAGACACATATAGGAGGTCCTATAGAATACCGCCACATAGCTCTTAATTAGATAGTATTTATAGAAGCAAGAGTGAAGCCTTCTTTACTCTTGTCAATTTTTTTTTTGCTTCTAGTCCAAATTCAAGAGTCTATAGTTTTCTTGTCTTGTGGCAATAGCCATTCTAGTTTCTTTTAATATATATACTTTCTTACTTCTATTTTATTATTCTTCTTAATTGAAGTTTCATATGTTTATTTGCTTTCATGGAATTATAAAGATTCATCTTTTTTCTTCACAAAGAATATGTATGCATCAACAAGAGATTTTGAATGTCAAATAAAGTTCTTTAATAAATTCTTGTCAATATACTCTTTTAATAATATAAGCTTATTCTATGATAAGTTATAAATTGAATCAAAAGATGGTTATACACCATCTTGAAGATCAATAGTATAATTATATGAATAATATTCTAGCAAGGTGTTTATGTTCTTTTTTTTAAATACATCTTAAAAATCTTTGTATCATTTCAAAAGGATTATTAGAATACTTGTTGCTTTAGATATTGATATTGCATAAGCAATAAATGAAGTGTTCTTTTTGGTTGCTTTTATAAAAGTTCTAATTGAAATAAAAGAGGCTATATGATTTTAAATTTATAAGATGTATGATATTTTCTATCTAATTTAGTAATAATAATTTTTAATATTCTAAATTTTTTTATTTTATAAAATATCCAATTTATATGGAAATTATATCTTTCAAGTCAAGAAAATTTTAAAATGATGGAATTAAATAGAGACCTAATGATATTAATTATGACGTGACTACCATGATTCTTTAATGTTACTTCTAATAGATTGATTTTATAAATAATATCTTTAAAGGATAAATATTAACCATCTATGACTTCTACATAAATAGCCTTGGATTTCTTGACTATAGGAATTTCATAGAATTTTAAAAAATTTAAATCAATAAAAAAAATAAAGGCTCTTGAATCTACTAAAGCAAGGATTTTGAGTTTTTGGACATATAAACATATTAGTATGGTGAAGCAACAAGAAAGGTAAGATGATAATATAAGATCTTTTTTGGTTTGTGGGATAGAAGAATTTAGTTCCATAATTCTTATTGTAATTGGATATTCTTATTTTCTTACAAAACATCTAATAATGTGATTGCACTCTTTATTTGATATATATATATATTGATATTTTTTGTGGCAATTATTAGCCTTATAGCCAAAAAAATTATAATATAAATATAAGCTATATTCTTTTTGACACTTTTTTTCTTACTCAAAAAAGAATTTGAAGCAAACTGTATCAATTTGTATATCTTCTATTTTTAAATATTTGCTAAGATTGAAAGATATATAAGATGTTGAATAATTGGTATAAAGTTGTAGTACAAGTAGTAGAGGTTTAGCTTATTAACCTTGAAAAAATTAGTTATTATATTTTATTGCTTGATTGATGGCTTTATTAAAAATTTGAAGATTAAAAATAAATAGTAATAGACCTTTTATATTATCTTATAATTTCTAATAAAACAAACTTATCAATTTGCCTTCATCCTAATTGATATCATATGCTATTTATCAAAATTTTGAAGTATAAACAAATCCAGAATAGTTTTTTTGTTGAAGGACTCAGATTTTAGTTGTGCCAAAAAAAATCTCATCATGTTCTCTAAAAGCTTTTGCAAATGCCACCAAAAATATTTCAAAGTTATGCAATATGAAAGAATTCTTATCAAACAATGGAATAAATTAAGACAAAGCTTCACTTTAGTATAAGGTTTCAATCGGATGAATATGAGATGCTTTTGTAGAATATTGCTGAAATTGTAATTGATTTACAAAGCCACAAAATTTTGAATGAGTTTCATTAAACTTCTATGGGAGGCTAATTTTTAGTTTTTTTTATGATTGACATTGAACTATTGTCTCAAATATATACATCTTTTAGTAAAATAGACTTGATGATGGAATTTGTAGGATGACTTGTGATAGTGGCTAAGGTGATTCTGTTCTTTGACTATTATATATGATCATATAAAGCTCTTTATTTTATTTAGATAAGATGTTTGTCTTGATTTTCAATACTTCAAGAATATTTATAATTGAATCCAATTTGGCTTCTTTGGAATTTTTCATATTAAACTCTTCACTTTTTGCCATAAAAATGAAATAAGAAAAAAAAAAATTAAAAAAATTAAAAACAATATTGGTCTAGAGGAGGACAATTCACAATCTTTAAAGTACTATAATAGTTTAAAAAAGAAAGATAATCTGCTTTCTATTTAGAAAAACCAAGCTTCAATATTATACTATATTAGTCTTGACAAAATATTGCACATATACCACTCAAATAGAACAAGATTTAAAAAGTTCAATGAATTAAAAAATTTACTTTATATCACAAGTAAAGAGCTATGATAAGGTACAAGAATAAGACTAGAAGGCCCAAGTTGAACAATAAGGATTATTTTGTTAGGATTGAGGATCTCTTTAGCTATAAGTCTTATATATACTAGATGTGAAAAAGCTCCTTGAAGAATTTTTTTGATGCTTGTAAATAAAGGAAGCTTAAGATCCTTTTATGACCATCTAAAATCTCTTAGAATCTTCTAGAATCTTTTGAAACCTTCTTGAAATCTACTAGGACCTACTAAGATCTTCTTGGAATTATTGAGAATCTTATAAAACATTCTAGGACCAAGTAGAATTTTTTAGAATCTTTTAAAACCTTCTTCTATTATATGCTTATAACAATTTGTAATAAAGTCCATTATAATAGATGATATACTTTGTTTTGAAATAAGTAGAGGTTGAAGAAGTGCATAAATTCAATGACGTAGAATCTTTGCTTTAGAACAAGTATTTTCAAATTAAAGAAATTTTTTGATCTCTTTTTATATTTAAAACCATCAAAAATCTTATAAAATAAATTCTATAATTTTATAATATTCAAAATATGATATTTTTAGAAAGTTATGTTGTATTTTAAATACACATAATTGTGCTTGATCTTTTAGAATATATAAAGATGTTTAAAATAAAGAAGATTGTCTTTAAAATCAAATTTGTTGGAATTATCATGAAGGATATTTTTAGTATTAAAAATAAGAGGATTTATTGACGCACTTAAATAAACTTCATTAAAAAAAGTAATATCAACTTGAATTATTCACTTAATGACTTGAAGATGTAATTGGTCTAATTTCAAAATAATACAAAATATATCTTTCATTAAATATTAGAAAATAATTGGAGTATTTGTAAGTCCTAAAGGTAAAAAAATATATTCAAAATGACTATACTTAGTTTAAAATATAGTCTTCCATTCATCTCCTTGTTTAATATATGTCGAATTGTAAACTCTTTGAAATTCTATCTTAGCCTTACTCAGTTGATTAAAAAGCTCTAATTTCAAAAAAAAATGATATCAATTATTGATGGCCAATTTTTTGAATTTACAATAATTTATATACATTTGCAAAGATTCATCTTTTTTCCTCACAAAGAAAATTTCCATTATTATGTTGTAATGCAACTATTAGGTAAAAAATAGATAAAAACCAATATATACAGAAGAACTTCATTGAAAGATATTATTTTTAAAAATATAGAACTTCATTGAAAGAGATTATTTTTTAAAATTATAGCTAATAAATTAGAAATAATAAAATATTTTAATCTTTTAGGTTGTTCTTTTTATTTAAAAAAAATTTCTACTTACTTTGTAAGATAATAAATGAAATAAAACATAATAGAATAGATTTAAAACCAATACAATTACTTTTAGATTGAAATTAAGAATAGTTTATTACAAAAATTGCTACAAAAAGGTTAATTTGATGCTAGCAAAGGACTATTTGTGAGATAGGATCAAAATAAAATACCAAGACATAAAAATAGGCACTCACAACAAAAGTGGGATTATTTTGGAAATCAAAAAATAAAAAAAGAGAAGGGACTTTAAGAAGGTTTTAGAAGTATTAGACATGTGTAGCTTGGATATAGAATGATTTTATGAGAGCTAATCAAAATTATGATTTTTGGTTTCAAAACACTATTTTGAGTAATAAATTTAAGGTCTATAATTTTAGCTATATCTTGAAATTTGTGATAGATCTATTGTTGATATTTTTAATTTAATAAATATATTTTTTATTTCTTAGCAGATATATTTATTTTGAATATGTAGTTTAAATTTTAGCTTAGTTTGTTGACTAGATTAAAGATTATTAAAATTTAAATACAATAGGATATTGATAGTTGGTAGTTTGAAGGTTAGTAAGGATATTAGCCTTTTGAGAAGATGTATAAGCTAAATTAAGCTATAAATTGGTATATTAGTAAATGGCTTAAAATACAAGATAAATTCTAAGTTTAAAATAAAATTAACAATTGACAAAAAAAATCTTGTTGTTAGAATTTTAACATTAAAATTGGAAAAAAATAAATGGTCTAATACCTCAACAATGATTTGGTAATTTTTTTCAATTTATAAATTGGATCTTTTTCAAAATTTATTAGCCTATTTATAATTAGTATATATAATAGTACATATATTTTAATTATAGATTGATAATATAATCAAGAATTATAATTTATTAAAGTTGCTTAAAATTTAAAGTTTGTTTAAGATTTGATAGGATTCATTTAAGATTTTTTTAGATTTTGATAGGATTTATTTAGAGTTTATTTAAGATTTGATAGAATTTGTTTTAGAATTTGATAGGATTTATTTATAATTTTATAAGATTGATTTATGATATCTTTAATATTTGGCTAAGATTTATTCAGCATTTTTAGAATTTGATAAAAATTTATTTAGGATTTGATAGGATTCGATAAGATTTATTTAGCATTTATTTAAGATTTACTTAAAACTTATATATATATATATATATATATATATATATATAGTTTAAAGTTTTTTTAGAATTTGATAAGATTTATTTAGATTTTTATTAGAATTTTTAATTTTTTTTTGAGGATTTTCTTAGAATTTAATAGGATCTTTTTCTTTTTTATTTTTATTTTTTATTTTTTAGAATTTGTTTAAATTTGCTTAAAATTTGTATAAAAGTGGTTTAGAATTTTTTTAGGATTTGATAGGATTTCTTTGAGATTTATTTAGAATTTATCTAAGATTTGTTTAGAATTTTTTTAGGAATTGTTTAGCATTTTGTAGAGTATATTTAGAATTTCTTGGAGATTATTTAGGATTTATTTAGAATTTTTAGGCTTTAAATAAATTTCTTCTACAATTAGATGTCCAAAGTATTTCTAAGCTAAAATTCACAAAATATGTTTATGCTCTTGTAAAAAATTTTGAATGTTAGATAAAGTTTTTTGCAAGATTTTCATCACTATATTCCTTTAAAGTAGCAATTTTAATTTGCTACAAGTTATAAATTAGTTCAAATGGTGGTTAAGTTCTTTTTTGAAGATAAATCGTACAATTATAAAATTAAAATTTTGGTAATATGCTAATATATATTTTTTCAAATATATCTAAATATTCTTTATATTGCTCTAAGATTCAATTATAATATTTATTTAAATAAATACTTGATATTATATAATTAATAAATAGATATATTTTTTTTGTAGCTTGCATAAATACATTAGCTCCAACAAATAAAAGTTGGCATGGTTTGTTGGCATTTAGACTAAATCTTAAAGTTATCTTTTATATTTTCTAATCAATATTAAGATTATGTAATTTGAACCAAGGAAGGACTAGTACCACTAGATTTGAAGGACATTGAATAATATTGAAGATAATGCTAGATACTTGATCTCCAATGCCACTTTCAATGGCTTGGTTTCTTTTAAAATATCTATAGATGTAAGTAGTTGTCCATCAATAACCTCCAATAAAGTCAATCAAGATTTTTTTGGAGTATTAATTTTTATTGCAATGCAAATTTTTTATATATAAAAAATATAAAAAATATAACTTTTACTTTTATTTTTTATTTTTTATTAGGTAAAAATCTAGTAAACAAATTGTGACTAGTTTTGTAGTGAGCAATTATTTAATTGCACATATTTCACTTATTTTGTATTTATTTTATTTTATTTTATTTTATTTTATTTTTTATTATTTCTTATTGCTCCATATACTTTATATCACAATTATAAGTAATTATTAATTGATGCCATCTTGTAATTTGGATTAAATGATGAATTTTATTCTCACAAAGAAATTTTGTTATTGTTACATTTTTGGATAGTTACAATAAAAGAAAACAAGAAGAACAACATCAAGAATATATTATATATATAAATATTTATCTAAATTTGGATTATTTTTATTTTTAGAAATATATATCTTTTTTTTTTTTTTTAAAATGAATTCTTTTTTTAAAAATCTGTAATATAAGCATGATTATCAAGAATTATAAATAATCTTGTATACAAAAAAAAAGTGGAATATGTGATTAGAAAAATGATAAGAAAAATTAATTGGAATTAATTTAGTGATGAATGTAGTGAAATAGCTTTATTTAAAGATGAATTGTAGAGATCTAAAGCAATTAAGAAAGGAATAAGAAATGGTATGAGAAAATACATGTAGGAAAAGTAAAGTGATTTTATCTTAGTGATAGACACATGGCATAGTATTTTGGTTAAATATGAAACAAGATCAATTTGGAGTATGGACCTCGGTATGTTGAATGATTGGTTTGGTATTAATACTCTGATATAGAAGTTCAAAAAAGAGAATTAAGTAGTGATTGGCAAGTGGAGTGCCATTGATGACTATTCAAGAGAAAGAAGTTAAGTTTCATGTAATACACAATTTGTTTAAAAAATAATATTATTAACTATAAGTTATATTCTAATAGATTTTATTAAATAAATTACTAATTTTATTATTTAAATAGCAAATAGATTTAATAATAATATTTTTAAAAAATAAAAATTTAAATGTAAAAAAAAATAAAAATAAAAAATTAGAAGTAATTAAATATAAATAAGAAGGTGATTAGCTATTTATATGTTTAAATTCATATGGCAGTTAGAATCACTTTTATGTAGTTAAAAAAATTAATTCATTAAAAAAAATCTAGTAAAAAATAGTCTTATTAAATAAGAAACTATGAAGAATTAAAAAATTTATTGTAAAGCTTTCAAATTCTTATAATTATATTCAATAGAAGATTATATAAAAATTCAATAAGTTTAATATATGAATTTATTTTATTAGCAATATTAAAGTTTATAAGTGTATTTTGAGATATTCTTTTCTATGCTTTTATATAGAAGGAATTTTTTTTATTTTTCCAAAGAGTAGAAAGTAGAATGTTTAGGTATTGATGTATGGAAGTAGACATTTAGAAAAAAATAATAATTAAAAAAAAAAAAAGCGGATCTAACTAAAAAGCAAGAAAAAAATACTAAATAAAACATAAGTGATTGTTGTGATAGTGGACAAAAGCTAAATAATATTCAAAAATATTTTAGATCTGGTCAAATATTCGATGCGGATGAGTGATGGTTGGAGCTTAAAGGTGCGGTATATGATTAGGTGCAATTGTAGTGGATCTCTACAAATGCATGTATGCATTGATAATAATTCAACTGAAAAATAAAATAATAATAAATATTGAAGCTGTTTTGATATTTTTCTAGGAAAAAATTTTGGAGCGTTTTTTTTTAAGGATATTAAGAGAATATGGCTGCTAGTAGAAGTATATTTAATTAATTATTAGTCATTAGTGGTGCAACATCTATTGGAAGGAAGAAAAGTGGTAGTGTAGGCGATAGCAATAATAAGATTTTAAAATTGAATGAGAAGAAGATATAGGTGAATTAGAGGAATTGTGTTTCTTAGCTTGTGATGACTATTATAAATACTAAAGAGCTTATGGGTTGAATTAATCTTATTTTAGAAACAATTTAGACATATTTATGATCAAAAAAGAAATATTGTTGTTTTAAGAAGGATCATAATATAAAGTGGCTGAATTAACTCAAGTGTTAGGATTGAGGATACTTAGAGATGTTACATTGTATAAGCCAGATTGTTGCATTGCAATAAATCTTTATGATTTACAATCAAGAAAAACATGCAAATTAGGTAGCATTATCACAATGCAAGAATTCTTATAGAGATAGTATTGTTGCAATTTTAATATCCTAATAGAGAATAAAAAAATTAGAATCCAAAGAGTAATTGGCTACAAAGGTTGTAAAGAAGTCTGTCCCAACTACAAGAGAAGTAAAGAAGCCACATTGATTTTGCTCAAAAATAATTGCTCTTTGAAAAATTTGTGAGTACTAGAAGAATATGCTATTCCTAATTAACAAATTGCCATTCTAGAATTTAATCACTAAGATAGTGTAAGATTTCAAGTCAAATCTATGTCTCTAGAGTTACACCATATTAGTCTTTTAAAGGCAACAAAAACATATCTAATAGATTTAAGCGCCACTTATGCAAAGAAGGTATTATGGACATACAATGAAAAAAGGCTCTAGAAGATTTTAAAAGATATTACTTATAATTAGAAGATTTTAGAAGGTTCTATTTTATTCTAGAAGATTCTAGAAGGTTTTATTTGATTTTAAAATTTTTTATAAGATTCTTGATGGATCTAAGAAAGTCCTAGTAGATTTCAAGAAAGTTTCAAAAGATCCTAGAAGATTCTAAGAGATCTTAGATGGTCATAAAAGGGTCTTAAGCTTCTTTCACTTACAAGCATCAAAGAAATTCCTCAAGGAGCTTTCTTACATCTAATGCAAATAAGAATTAAGGCTAAAGAGATCTTCAAAGTCCTAACAAAATAATCCTTGTGGCTCAACTTGGACCTTTGAGTCTTATTCTTGTTTCTTGTCATAGATCTTTACTTGTAATATAAAGTAAATTTTTTTAATTCATTGAACTTTTTAAGCCTTGTGTTACTTGAGTGGTACATGCGCAATATTGTGTTGAAACTAACATAACACAATATTGAAATTTGGTCTTTCTAAATAGAAAGCATATTATCCCTCTTCTTTGAACTATTATAATACTTTAAAGGTTGTGGATTATCCTCCTCTAGATTAGTATTGTTCTTAATTTTTTTAATTTGTTTTTTCTTATTTCATTTTTATAGCAGAAAGTAAAGAATTTAATATGAAAAATTCTAAAAAAGCCAAATTGGATTCAATTATAAATATTCTTGAAGTATTAAAAATCAAGACAAATATCTTATCTAAATAAAATGAAGAACTTTATATGAAAATATATAATAGTCAAAAAATAGAATCACCTTAGCTAGTATCACAAGTCATCCTAAGAACTCCATTACTAGGTCTATTTTACTAAAAGATATATATATATATATATATATATATTTGAAATAACAATTCAATGTCAACCATAAAAGAATCAAATATTAGCCTCCTATAGAAGTTTAATGAAACTCATTCAAAGTTTTGTAGCTTTGCAAATCAAGTAAAAATTATAAATTTACTCCAACCTCCATTATTTTCCACAGAAGCATCTTGTGTTGGTCAAGTTAGAATCTTGCTCTCAAATCAAGCTTTGTGTTGATTTGCTCCATTTTTTGAAAAAAATTCTTTCATATTGCATAACTTTGAAACATTTTTGATAGTATTTGCAGAAACTTTTAGGGAACATGATGAAATTTACTTTGGCACAACTGAAATCTAAGCCCTCTGATAAGAAAATTATTCTACATTTGTTTATGCTTCAAAATTTTGACAAATAGCATGTGATATCAATTGAAATGAAGACGCATTGATAAGTTAGTTTTATTAGAAATTAGAGAATGATATATAAGATAAAATTTTATCTATGTGAGATGCCAAGTAAATAAGTATACCCATTGGATGGCTTAAAAACCCACATGAATTTTCTTTATAACTCAAATTTTTAAATGATATTCAAGTGCATTTGTATTGAAGTCCACTCCCAACTTTTAGTTCAATTTTTTCCATTCATTCAATTCCATCAATTTATGTGAATAAGTTAAATGTTAATTCCAAACTTCTATAATATAACTGAATTTCAAAAATTCATAATAAATTCATTATGGCTCCAATTCAAGTGTTTTAAAAAACATTGGGAAGCCAGCAACAAGAAATGTTAGAATAAAACATTGAAATAAAAATTAAAGTAAATTCAAATTACTGATTAGAGGTTCAGCTGCGGCCTACTGGATTTCCACCGAATTGACTCCTAAACCTGTAGCCAAACTTGCAAAATTCAAAACTAATTCATTCTAATTCCGATTGGAGTGTTCTAAGCCACATTAGAAAGCTAATAATCAGATTTATCAAAATAAAATATCAAATCACAAATTGGAGCAAGGTTGAGTGATAGATTTAAGTTCAGCATACTACCTCCTAGATTTTTCACAGATCCAACTCCCACTATATAGTGGGACTTTCAAAATTCATAACTAATTCGTTCTAACTCTAATTGGAATGTTTTAAATGGCATTGGAAATTTTATGATCAGATCTATCAATATAAAATATCAAATCATAGATTGGAGTAATTAAAAAGTACTAATTAGGTGTGGCCATAGCTTATTATAATGGTGGTTTTTACCACTCCTACATTACATCTACGCCTCCAAGGCCTTGATCCACGCTACTAGGCATAGACCGCCCTTCAAACCCAAGATCTTGTACTAGTCTTCTCTTAAAGCTTCAATATTGGTCCACCTAAAAAATACACAAGAAGAAAAATAGAGGCAAGAGATGGAAGATAAGGAGGAAGAGAGAAGAAGGGCGAGAGAAGGTAGCAGCCAAGGGCAAGAAAAGAAGAGAAGGAAAGGAAAAAATAAATAAAAAAAAATCCACAAGAGAAAGAAAACAAGGAGGAGGAGAGGAGAAGGGAGAGAGAGAGAGTAAGAAGGGTTGGCTTAGTTGGCAGCAGCCGACTAAGCCAATCCTTGTTGCTGCCCTACCTTGCATCTAAGACCCCTTTCCTTTTTTGCATTCTTTAAAAAAAATGATTAAAATTAATAATGCATGAAGGAAATTAAATTTTTATAGTAAATAAAATAAAAAATTCCTAAAAATTTTACTACTATAATTAAAATATTAGATCTACTTGGAATGAATTTTTTATGATTTTTGGAGATAGAAGTAATTTTCTATGAATTTCAAAAATAATTAGTAGAAAAAAAAGGGGGCTTAGATTTTAGATATCTTTTGAACTATAAATGCAATGGAAAAAATAGCTTTGGACTTGGATTCCAAACTTATCAATTAGTCTAAAAAAATATTTTGGAAATTTTAAGAATTTTTTATAATTTCTAGTGAATTTCCAAGGATTTTTGTACTATCTTGGAAATTTGAAAGAAATTAAGAGAATTTTGATTAAAGGCTAATTAATTGAGAAAAATTTATCTATTAGATAGAAATAAAGAATTAGACTAGAATTTAACATGGTTGAATTTTGGAATCATGAAGCATTAATTCTTCCATTACAATTAGATAGAATTAATTTAAAAATTAAAGAAATGATACTTAGAAGGCATTTTCCGGAACTCATGTTGCTTCCATCATGTTTAGAATACAAAAACCTTTAAAATCTCATTTTAACCCCCTTAGATCAATTAAATGGTTTTTTTTGAAAATAATTAGTTCATAAATAAAGAAAAAAATGTTAAATATCTATTTTGGACAATCCAGCATTATTTAATGGATGAAAAAAAAATTAGCTTAAAAAATAGTTTTTCTATTAATAAATAGTTAAAAAATATATCTAAGTTAGAATTGGAAAAAAGACATAATTAAATATGCTATTAAATTATATTAATATTAAAATTAATAAAAATTGGTTAAAAATTAGAAAATCCAACAAAGTTGATTGATGGAATTGTTGGTAGTATTGATTGCTCTTCTTAAAATATATAAAATTTCTTCAAAATAGAAGAGATTATATTCAAACTTAAATTTATTTAAATCATTGTGGATATTATTGGAACAATATTTTACCTAAGAATTATGAAGGTCCATAGCCAAGGTTGTACAAACTTGATAAAAAAACAAAAAATCTATTAGAATCAATATAAAAGATGCTCAAATACAAAATTACTTAAATTTTAAGTGTGTCATTTGTAGTTGATTGTATGCTCCCTCTTTTTTTTTTTGGCACAAGATATAATTGACTTGATAAAGCATTTGACAATCTTTGTTGCTATTTAGATCAATATATGATATTAAAATCAAAATGGAATAGAAACATACTCCAATAAGCTTGACAACAATTTAAAACATGAGTTGATATATAATACTCAAGGTTCTTGTAATCTATATATATAGTCACTAAGTATAAAGTGCCTTTAAGCAAATGGTGCCATTCTTGGAAAGAATCTATAATAGCAAGAAGTTCCTTATCATGGATTTCATTATTAATCTTTTTTGTGTTGTATTGTAATATGGCTATAGAATGAAAGAGAAAAAGAAGATTATATATTATAGAGAATCTTAATTGAAGATTAAGTATTAAAATTATTTTAAAAAATATATTAAAAAATAAAATAAAATAGAGAGGTAATAAAAGTATTTAGTGTTAATATTGCTTTTTTATAACAAGGGCTTCTACTTACTTTGTAAGACCATAAACAAGACAAAACAAGATAGATTAGTAAAAGTACTACTATATACATCTTAAGATCAAAGTATAAGATAATTCCTAGCAAAATTACCTAAAAAAACCTTGGATTGATATTCAAAGAAGGCCGGTTGTGAATTAAGGTCAAAACCAAATCCCAAGGCATAAAACTATGTGCCTAAGGGAGATAGGAAGATTTTTTGTTGATTACAAAATAAGGTTAGAGAGCAAATTTAATAGAATTTCTTTGAGTGTTGGTTTCAAGGTTTTAAGATTTGTAATGACTTTGTGAGAGCTATGCAAAATTAAGGTTCTATTTAGATAACTTTGATTATTGAGAAATAAAGTAGGTTCATATTTTTGAGCATATTGAGAGTTTTATAGCAAATCTATAAGTGAAAATATGTAGGTTTGTGAATATAGTTGTCTTAAATATTTTTATTGTAAATTTGAGCTGAATTTAATGGCTAGATCAAAGATTATTGGAGTTTAAGTGAGCTACGATCTCAAAAATTGGATTTTGAAGATTACTTAGGATTTTTATGACCTTGAGCAATTTGCCATTTAGATTAGAATGATTCTTATTTGAGTTGGTAGTTAATTTAGTTTTTAATATTTTTATAAAATTTTAAAATATGTAAATAAAACAAAAAAGAAATATTGACATTGAAAGATCGACATCAAGATTGGAAGAGGAGAATAGCTAACACCTGAGAGGATTAGGAGCTTTTTCTTACAATCTATAAGTTCAAATTCCTTCAAATTTTGTATACTTATTTTTAACTAATATATTAAGAAGTGTGCAAATTTTGAATGAAGATCAATAGTTAATTTAATAATTATTAAGATTTTATATCTGCTATTGGATTTGATTAGGATTTATTTAAAATATTAGGATTTTATTATAGTCTGATTTAAGATTTGATTAGAATTTGATTAAAATTTGATTAAAATTTACTTAGAGTATTAGGATGTCATTCAAATAGCATATAATAAAGTCATTAAGGAATTCATGAAATATATTATTTATCAAACATTAAAAAATGGTTGGTGCATTTGTAAGGCCAAACAACATGATATCATATTCAAAATATCCATATCTTATATAAAAAGCAATCTTATATTTGTCTCTTTCTTTGATATGTATTAGATTATAAGCTCCATAGAGATCTATTTTGGTATAGATCTTAGCTCAACCCAATTAGCCAAAGAGTCCAAATATCAATGACAAAGAATAACAATTTTATATTGTGCTTTTGTTGAAGCCATGGTAGTTGATACACATCTACAAAGATTCATCTTTTTTCTTCACAAAGAGTATGTGTGTACCAACAAGAGATTTTAAAAATCAAATAAAGTTCTTTAATAAATTCTTGTCAATATACTCTTTTAATGATATAAGCTCATTCTATAATAAGTTATAGATTGAACCAAAAGATGGTTGTACACCATCTTGAAGGTCAATAGTACAATAATATTCTAGCAAGATGTATGTGTTTTTTTTTTCAAATACATCTTTAAAATCTTTATATTTTTTTAAAAGGATTGTTAATATACTTGTTGCTTTAGACGTTAATATTTTATAAATAATAAAAAAAGTGTTCTTGTTGGTTGCTCTTATAAAAGTTCTAACTCAAATAATGAGAGGCTTTATGATTTTAGATTTATAAGGTATATAAAATTTTCTATCTAGTTTAATAATAATAAGTTTTGATATTCCAAAAAAATTTATTTTATAGAATATCCAATCTATATGGAAATTATATCTCTCAAGCCAAGAAAGTTTTAAAATGATGGAATTAAATAAAAACCTAATGATATTAAATACAACATGATTATTATAATTCTTTGATGTTATTTCTAATAGATTGATTTTATGAATAATACTTCTAGAAAGATATGGGTCAACTATCTATGAACTCTACATGAATGGCCTTAGATTTTTTGACTATAAGAATTTTATAGATTTTTAAATATTTTAAATCAATAAAATTAGCGAGGCTCTTAAATTTATTAAAATAAGGATTTTAAATTTTTAAATATCCAAACATATTTATATAGCAATGCAATGAAAAATGAAAGATGATAATACAAGATCTTTTTTGATTTGTGAAGTAGAAGAATCTAGTTGCACAATTCTTATTGTAGTTGGATGCTCTTGTTTTCTTACAAAGCTTCTAATGATGTGGCTACAGTCCTCATTTGATATATATATATAGAGAGAGAGAGATGTTTTTTGTAGCAATTATTAGCATTGTGACCAAGTTCTCTATAATACAAACATAAGCCGTATTATTTTGTACACTTTTTTTTTTACTCAAAAAGAAATTTGAAGAAAATTGTATCAATTTGTATATCTTCTACTTTTAAATGTTTGCTAAGATTGGAAGATATAAAAGATATTGAATAATTGGTGTAAAGCCATAGTGCAAACAATGGATGTTGTTGTATTATAATACAACTATAGGATAAAAGATGTGCTAAGGATATATCTATATATATATATGTATATATATACAACTATAGGATAATAAGATGTATATTATAAAAAAGCTTAATTGAAGACTAAATTACAAAATCACTTTAAAAAATACAGATAAAAAAATAAAAAATAAAAAATAAAATAGAAAGGTAATAAAAATATTTAGTGTTAATGACGTCTTTGTGTAAAAAAAGCTTCTATTTACTTTGTAGGACCATAAATAAGATAAAATAAGATAGATTAATAAAAATACTATTATAGGCATCTTAAGATTAAAACAAAGGATAGTTTTTGATAAAAATTATCTAAAAAAATCCTAAATTGATACCTAGAGAGGATTGATTATGAACTAGGATTGAAATTAGATCTCAAGGTATAAAACCATGCGCCTATAGCAAATGGGATCTTTTTTTATTGATCATAAATAGGATTAAAGAGTAGACTCAATAGGGCTTCTTTGAGCATTAGTTTTAAGATTTTTGGATTTGTAATAATTTTGTGACAACTATACAAAGTCATGGTTCTAATTGGATGATTCTAAATATTGAGAAATAAAGTGGATTTGCATTTTTGAGCATATTGAAAGTTGTATAGTAGATTTACAAGTGAAAATTTATAGATTTATGCATATAGTTGTATTGAATATCTATTATAAATTTAAACTTAATTCAATAGTTATATCAAAGATTATTGAAGTTTAAGTTAGCTAGGATCTCAAAAATTAGATTTTTAGGATTAGTGAGATTTTTTGTGATTTTAAAAAATTTGCTAGTTAGATTGGAATGATTCTTTTTTGAGCTAGGAGTCAACTTAATTTTTAGTATTTTTGTAGAATTTTAAAATAAATAAATAGTATAAAAATGAGATATTGATATTAGAAAATCAATATTAAGATTGAAAAAGAAGGGCTCCCAATACCTAAGAGTTTTTTTTTTTTTTTATTGATAAGTTTGATTCCTTTCAAATTTTGTATGGTTATTTTTAACTAGAAGGTTAAAAAGTGTGCAAATTTTGAATAAAGATCAATAGCTAATTTGATATTTATTGAGGTTTAAATTTGATATTGAGTTGATTAGAGCTTCATTAGGATTCATTAGGATATTAGAATTTTGTTAGAGTTTTATTAGGATATTAGGATTTCAATAAGATTTTATTAGAATTTGACTAAGATTTGAGTTAAGATTTGATTTAGGATTTGACTTAGGATTTGATTCAAGATTTCACCTAATATTTTATTTGGAATTTAATTTATGATTTGATTTAAAATTATATTAAAATTTTATTAGAATTTGATTAGGATTTTATTAAGATCTAATTAGAATTTATTTAAGATTTAATAAAAGTTCAATTGGAATTTATTTAGGATTATATTAAGATTTTTAGATTTTTGGTTAGTTGTAATATATAAGTGTATCTTCTATAGCCAAGTGTTCAATGCATTCTCAAATAAGATGATACGTAATACAACAATATTTCTCTTATCGACCTTGAAAAAATTGATTATTATATTTCACCACTTGATTGATGGTTTCATTAAGAATTTGAAGATCAAATGTTAGTAATATTAAGAGCTCTATTGATTAACTTTATTGGATTTTTTTACTTTTAAATCAATTTTTATTAATTTTAATATTAATATAATTTAATAGCATATTTAATTATGTCTTTTTTCCAATTCTAACTTAGATATATTTTTTAACTATTTATTAATAGAAAAACTATTTTTTAAGCTAATTTTTTTTTCATCCATTAAATAATGCTGGATTGTCCAAAATAGATATTTAACATTTTTTTCTTTATTTATGAACTAATTATTTTCAAAAAAAACCATTTAATTGATCTAAGGGGGTTAAAATGAGATTTTAAAGGTTTTTGTATTCTAAACATGATGGAAGCAACATGAGTTCCGGAAAATGCCTTCTAAGTATCATTTCTTTAATTTTTAAATTAATTCTATCTAATTGTAATGGAAGAATTAATGCTTCATGATTCCAAAATTCAACCATGTTAAATTCTAGTCTAATTCTTTATTTCTATCTAATAGATAAATTTTTCTCAATTAATTAGCCTTTAATCAAAATTCTCTTAATTTCTTTCAAATTTCCAAGATAGTACAAAAATCCTTGGAAATTCACTAGAAATTATAAAAAATTCTTAAAATTTCCAAAATATTTTTTTAGACTAATTGATAAGTTTGGAATCCAAGTCCAAAGCTATTTTTTCCATTGCATTTATAGTTCAAAAGATATCTAAAATCTAAGCCCCCTTTTTTTTCTACTAATTATTTTTGAAATTCATAGAAAATTACTTCTATCTCCAAAAATCATAAAAAATTCATTCCAAGTAGATCTAATATTTTAATTATAGTAGTAAAATTTTTAGGAATTTTTTATTTTATTTACTATAAAAATTTAATTTCCTTCATGCATTATTAATTTTAATCATTTTTTTTAAAGAATGCAAAAAAGGAAAGGGGTCTTAGATGCAAGGTAGGGCAGCAACAAGGATTGGCTTAGTCGGCTGCTGCCAACTAAGCCAACCCCTTCTTACTCTCTCTCTCTCCCTTCTCCTCTCCTCCTCCTTGTTTTCTTTCTCTTGTGGATTTTTTTTTATTTATTTTTTCCTTTCCTTCTCTTCTTTTCTTGCCCTTGGCTGCTACCTTCTCTCGCCCTTCTTCTCTCTTCCTCCTTATCTTCCATCTCTTGCCTCTATTTTTCTTCTTGTGTATTTTTTAGGTGGACCAATATTGAAGCTTTAAGAGAAGACTAGTACAAGATCTTGGGTTTGAAGGGCGGTCTATGCCTAGTAGCGTGGATCAAGGCCTTGGAGGCGTAGATGTAATGTAGGAGTGGTAAAAACCACCATTATAATAAGCTATGGCCACACCTAATTAGTACTTTTTAATTACTCCAATCTATGATTTGATATTTTATATTGATAGATCTGATCATAAAATTTCCAATGCCATTTAAAACATTCCAATTAGAGTTAGAACGAATTAGTTATGAATTTTGAAAGTCCCACTATATAGTGGGAGTTGGATCTGTGAAAAATCTAGGAGGTAGTATGCTGAACTTAAATCTATCACTCAACCTTGCTCCAATTTGTGATTTGATATTTTATTTTGATAAATCTGATTATTAGCTTTCTAATGTGGCTTAGAACACTCCAATCGGAATTAGAATGAATTAGTTTTGAATTTTGCAAGTTTGGCTACAGGTTTAGGAGTCAATTCGGTGGAAATCCAGTAGGCCGCAGCTGAACCTCTAATCAGTAATTTGAATTTACTTTAATTTTTATTTCAATGTTTTATTCTAACATTTCTTGTTGCTGGCTTCCCAATGTTTTTTAAAACACTTGAATTGGAGCCATAATGAATTTATTATGAATTTTTGAAATTCAGTTATATTATAGAAGTTTGGAATTAACATTTAACTTATTCACATAAATTGATGGAATTGAATGAATGGAAAAAATTGAACTAAAAGTTGGGAGTGGACTTCAATACAAATGCACTTGAATATCATTTAAAAATTTGAGTTATAAAGAAAATTCATGTGGGTTTTTAAGCCATCCAATGGGTATACTTATTTACCTCCCAAGGGCCATTATGCCTTTGTGTTTTTGAAACACGTCATGACTTTCCAGCTATGGAACAGTTGGAGTTCAACAAGACATTGGAATTCTTTTTTAGAGATTTTTGGTGGCTTTAAATGTGAAAAGCTGTCAAGAAATTTATTGTCTCTTGCTATACATGTTCTAGATTAAAGTATCCTCAACATTATCCATATAGACTTCTTTAACTGCTACCAATTCTAAAACAACTATAATCTTCTATCTTTATAGACTTCATCACAAATCTTCTACTATTCATTTTTTTAAATACCATATGTATAATTATCAACAAATTTACCAAGATGGTATATTTTGTTCTTTGTAAGAAAACCATTACTAGTAAAGAAACAACCAAATTTTTTATTAATAATGTCTATTGATACTGTGGATTGCTAGATGATATTATATCAGATTGAAGACTACAATTTGTATCTAAGTTTTAAAAGTTACTTTTTGAGATTTTTCAAATAGACATTAAATTTTTTTTAATATTTCATCTATAAATTGACGGCCAAATACAACAAGTCAACTAAATCTTAGAGTAGTACTTAAGATGTACCATCAATTATCAATAAGACAATTAGACATCTTATTTGTTTCTAGCCAAATTTGCCTACAATAACATAGTTCTTACATCTACTCAACAAACTCTATTTTATTTTAATTATGGCTATTTTTTAAAATTAGATATATCATCAATTGAAAGAAGTTCAAGTACACTCCAAAGAGGCAATTAACATATAAAAGAAGGAACAACTTCCATTTCAAGTTGGTGATAAAATATAATTGCTTTGATATAATATAAAGACTACTTGACCATGTAACAAGTTGGACTATTGAAGGTTGAGACCATTTTTTATTTAAAAATAAATTAATTGTCTTAATTATCAATTAGAACTACTAACATCCATAAAGGTACATCCTATTTTTCACACATGTCTTTTAAAATCTTATAGGAAATTAAACGTATTAGGAAGAATTCAATTGCCACCTTCTTGTATTGAAGTGGATAACCATGAAGAATTTGAGGTGGAAGAAGTACTTGATTTGAAGCCAAAGTAAGGACAATTAGAGTACTTTGTATATTGGTGCAGTTATAACATTAGTGAACACACATGAGAGCCAACTTTAAACTTAATTAATATATTACAAACGGTACAAGAATTTTATTAAAGATATCCTTCTAGATCTAAAGTGGCAACATGTGCTAAATAATACTACCATCTGGCATATCCAAGTATGGTATATTTTAGACTTTGTAATTTTTTGTAAGAAAGATAGAAGGAGTCTCAAAAGTTTTAAAGCTCAATCCTCATACACATAAAATTAACAAATCCAAAAGTAGTTCCATTCTACTTTAAGATTACAAAATGTCTCCAATTTAAACTTGCATAGTGAAATATGGATAGTCAAGAAGGTAATACCATGCCAATAAAGCCATTTCAACTAAGCATTTTATATTGTCAACTTCAAGATAAAGAACTATTTGAATAAAGAAGGTATTGTAAAATATCCAATAACTGCTCTATAGCAGTCATCATTGAAATAAAACATGCCCATGAAGGACGTCTTGAAATAATTTTTGAAGGACGTTGTCATGTAATAATATAACCATTAGATAAAAGAAGAAAGGAATGATTATATTATAAAAGAGCTCAAATGAAAATATTTTAGGAAATTATCTTAGAAATGTAGATAATAGATAAGGAAGTAATAAAAATTAACAAGTGCTAATATTGTCTTCTTATAAAAGAAGCTTCTATTTACTTTACATAACTATAAATAAAGCAAAACAAAATAGATTAGAAAAATAAATAATGTAAGAATTTTTAGAAAGGAATTGAAAATAGATTTTAGCAAAGTTTACCTAAAAATTCCAAGAATTGGTATTCAAAGGGAACCAATTTTGAATTTGGGTTGAAATAAGATTCTAAGCTACAAAATTATGTGTTTATAGCAAATAGAGAGTTCTTTGGCAAATTAGAAAGTAGGATTTGAGAGCAAACTTTAAAAGATTTTTTTGAATGTAGATTTTGAGTGATTTAGATAGATGTTGACTTTACAAGAGCTTTACAAAGTTAAGATTGATTTAGGTGACTCTAGATTTTGTGAAATAAATATATATATATATATATATATATATATATATATATTTGAATATTTTATGAATTTGGTTATAGATCTATAAGTCAAATTTTGTGGATTTGTGATTGTAATTGAGCTTAGTACATGTTATAACTTTAAGCATGATCTAATAATTTAATTAAAGGTTATTGAAGTGCAAGTGGATTGAAATCTTGGAAATTGGGTTTTGAAGGTTAGTAAGGATTTCTAAGATATTTAAGAATCTATTAGTTGGATTGAGATGAAAATTATTTGTGTAGATAGTAGACTTGAGTTTTTACATACTTGTAAATTTTTTAGAATAATTTAATAGTACAAAAAAAAATATAGGCATTGAAAGATTGGCATTAAGGTTGGAGAAGGAGGCTAGCCTATATCTAAGCCAAATTTTGGATTTTTTTTTATTTAATGAATTGAATCTTTTTCAATAAAATTATGCATGTTGCCAACTTAATTATTGAAAAGTGTAAAAATTTTGAATCAAAATTAACATTTCAATCATTAGATATTGAGGTTTCAAACTGCTATAGGATTTGTTAGGATTTGATTAGGATTCGATTAGTATTTGTAAGTTTCATTTAGGATTTGTTTAGAATTTAGAATTTGGTTAGAATTTCATTAGGATTTGGTTAGGATTTTATTAGGATTTGGTTAGGATTTCATTGTGATTTATTTAAGATTTGAAAATTGACTAAGATTTTATTATGATTTATTTAAGATTTAGGATTTGATTAAGATTTCATTAAGGTTTGTTTAGGATTTAAGATTTGACTAGAATTTGACTAAGATTTTATTAGGATTTGATTAGAATTTGACTAAGATTTTATTAGGATTTGATTAGGACTTGACTAAGATTTGACTAAGATTTTATTAAGATTTGATTAGGATTTGACTAAGATTTGACTAAGATTTGATTAAAATTTGACTAAAATTTGACTAAAATTTTATTACGATATGATTAAGATTTGATTATAATTTTTATTATTAGTATTTTAAAATATTTATATTTTTTTATTTATTTTATTTTTTTATATTAATATTTTTATTTTATTATTTTATTATTTTATTATTTTATTATTTTATTATTTTTTAAAAAAAAAATTAGGATTTTTATTATTTTTTTTATAATTAATTAAAAATCTAATTAAACTTCTATAATGCTTGGCCATACTTGTTAATCTTTAATTACAATTCATGTATAATTCTATTAGAGGTGTTAGGACTTGTTGTTTTAATTTTCTTTTTATCTTTCACAGTAAGATTTCACATAATATAATAATGTTTTTATAACAAAAATATGAAAATTCAAGCTTGGTCTATGGTAGAAGATTTAAAAAGATTCTACTTAATCTTAAATGATTCTAGTATGTTTAACTTGATCCTAGAAGCTTCTAAAAGATTCTACTTAATCCTAGAATATTCTATAAGGTTCTTGATGATTCTAAGAAGGCCCTTGTAGGTCCTTGTAGGTTCTAAGAAGATTTTGAAAGGTCTTAGAAGGTTTTAAGATATCTTAAATGATTATAGAAGGATCTTAGACTTGCTTCTTCTTCAAGTATCAAGAAAATTCCTTAAAAAGCTTCCTTATATCTAGTATATATAAGAGTTGAGGATGAAGGGATCTTCAAACTCAATAATGCAATCCTTGCAACTCAGCTTGGTTTTTTTGATCTTGTTCTTATATCTTGTCATAGTTCCTTGCTTATGATATAAAATAAACCTTTTTAATTCTTGAACTTTTGAAGTCTTGTTCTACTTGAGTAGTGTATCCATAACAAAAGGTGATAATCATGCTAAAGGATATTTTATTAGTAAGGAGAATCAAGAAAGATTTATGAAAATTTTAGATCAATACTATTGGTCATAGTGAACGGGTATAGGCATCTCATGTTTTTAAGAAGTTACAATATATAAATGTATAATATTTGTGAAGGACATCAAATATTATTAGAAAGAATAACAAGAGTGTTGAGATAAGAGGAATCAAATTGGAAGATGAAGTAGGTGTGTGGTTGCAAAGTTTTAAGAAGAGAAAGATTTTTATGTAAATAAGTGGAATAGCATATTAAATCTAAATAATTATAGGTAATTTTTTTATAAAATAATTTTTTATATATTTTATACAATTTGATTGTAAAGGAAGACTTTGTATCTACTCAAAGCAAATTCTTGGCATGACAATGTGATTCTTATTATAAAGACTAAAATTTTATTTTTATTATTATTTTTAATTACTTTTTTCAAATGTGGCTATAAATAATTTTAAAAATAAGTTTAGATCATACAAAAGTCTTAAATCCTTTTCCATCAAAGGCACAAATAAAAAATATATATTTCTAAATAGAAGTATGTCTATAATATGCCATTTTTAGTGACTATATTTTATTATAATATGTATATATATTTTATTATCAAATTTATGAAAAATTTACTTTTTTTGACCAACTTTTGCCAAAGTTTCTACAGCCCATTACACACATACCTACAATTGATGGAAATGACACCTTCACAAAATTCAAACCATTTGTAATTGCTGTGTATGTGTGTATTTTGTTTTGTTTTGTTCATATATACATGCAGAAAAACACACATGAAAAAGAAACAAAACGCCATCTCTACGCATATTAAACAACACCCAAGGTCCCAAAAAAAAATCTTGGAACACCTTCAAAAGAATTCACCAAAGAGGGCAACAGCCACGTTGCATGCATGGCTTGGATGCCTCTACGGTCACCCCACCCAATGCCTCCATCTGCCCCATCACCGACGCACCACACGTGGCGTGACGCCTACACCAGGATATCTGACAACGAACAGAGCTGTCTATGAGATGAATGTACCAAACAGAGCTGACGGGGGGTGAATGTTTGAGACGGGCAGAAGCGGGCAGTGCTCCCCGAGCAGATGGAAAGGGTGGGGGGGGTGAATGAGGAACCAACCTCTGGTTTGTCCGAGGTCGAGGACAAGACAAGCGTCGCGGCGAGGCTGGCGAACAAGGCAAAGATGCAACAGAAAGTGATCGCGGCAGGAGACTGGGCTGTAATTGCCAAAAGGAGAAAAACACGCCGCAGGAGCTACGAGACACAGCCCATGAGCCACCTAGGCAAGCCTCGCGTGTCTTCACCTCCGGGTGTGAAATGAGTTCCTCGTTTGACCTGGCAAAAGGCGTAGAAGAATCCCACTGGATTGAAGGTGGAGGTTTAGGTTTATAGCCACGGACGTGGACTCGGCAGAAAAGCCGCCTTTGACTCCTCTTCTGGTGAGGAATGTACTACCCATGTGTACGCGAATGGCCATGCGCTTCTCATTGCATCACAGAACTCGCATGTCAGGGCTTCTGGGACGGATGCGCTGCGTGTATCTCGTTTTAAGCTTCTCTTCTCTGCTACTTTGTGCCCTGCCCACCTGGTGGTTGAAGAGTATGAATGCCACATTGCGGTGGTCTGTGTAGGTTTTCTGGCGGAACCTAATCGAGCGTTTGCGTTTTGGGGTCTTTGTAGACGAGGCCATTTTGACGCCCGAAACGGCGGTTCTGGAAATTTGTAAGGGGGTGACCTTGTGACGTGTTTTCAACTTAGTTTTTGTTTTTTGCTTTGTGTAAGCAGTTGGGCTCGTTTCCTGTCACGGAGATGGTCGCAAGTGAGATTTGAAAGTTTGGTAATGGGTGTGGGGGCTACCAATTTCTATTCGGGAAGTATGTTAGTTCCATTTGGTGCGTGGACTTAATGTAGGATTGGACATTGACCACTTTCTTTCTGTGTTAGTGAGGGCTGCAACGTTATGCCCTTTTCTTCACTCCGGGTGCATTTTGTGGACTTTTGGGTTGAAGACTTTGACTTTGGAATTTTGACGATGGGCCCACTTAGGTTGGCAGGCGTACGTTGTGTGCTGTTTCCTTGGGTCGCCACTCTGTGAAACTGAGACGAGCAAACCATCTTGAGACTTTCTGTGTTGCGGTACCATACATATTTCGGCGGCTTCAGCTTTTGTGTGTCTCCTCTGCTTAGTTTTAGAATTGCGAGCGCTTCGACAAGTGTTGTTGATCTGCCTGCGCAGTAGAAGGTTATTCACGGGCGGCGGACGTGTAGATGTTGCTCGAATTGGGCAATTTTTGGGGAGCTTGATCTATCATGGCGTGTGCTCTAACTGCCTCGTGGGTTTGGTCCGCTTCTCAGTCTGCTACACCGATGTCAACTGCGAGTCAGATGAACTCCCGACCTCGTCCCGTTCTGCTCAAGGCTTTTGCCCCTATCTATCAACCCACTGCTCTCAAATCTGGCGGCCTTGTCATTTCTCCTCCCCTCACTAGGTTTGCACTGAAGCCTAAACTCTCTGCGCGTTTGTGCGCATATTACTGAAATTAAGGCCATTTCTTGAAAGAGCACAGAAAACTTAATTGCAATTTGTGTATTAAATACTCGACGTCCTGTTATTTCACTTAATTAACTGAACAACACGTCAACCTTAGTTTTCTGGTTGAAATTATTATCTCAATACCAACTTGTGACGTTTCTATGTCAACAGCAATGCAGATATTGAAGCGGAAACCGAGCCCCTCACTCTAGCCAACATCCGGGAGTCATTGATACGCCAGGAGGATACCATTATTTACGCACTGCTTCAAAGAGCACAATTTAGCTTCAATGCCCCTACCTATGATGTTAATTCCTTCTCCATTCCAGGATTTCAAGGTTCCCTGGTTGAGTTTATGCTCAAAGAGACAGAGACCCTGCATGCCAAAGTGAGTTTGAAGCTCTCCAGTTTTTACACTGTTCAGTCTTTGATAGGAAGGCACTGCAAGGTTCTCTATTGCGTCACCTTCTCTTACAATCACTTTTGTCTTCTTTAGTTCAAGACATGACTTCTTACTCATAGCGTCATTGCGGAGCAGGTGCGGAGATATCAAGCACCTG